>JASCZW010014365.1:0-23116 GCA_034211315.2 Aedes japonicus
GGTGTCTCAAAAAATTTAAAAGTGCGAATTGTGGTGGAAACCACAAATCCAATTTTTGGGAATGCAAGAGCTGCTTAGCCATCTTGCATTTTCGAGGTAAGCATCAGGTAGGGGTCGCTTCACGTTCCCGAAAAGGTACTCATTCCTCGGCTCTTAAGAACGGCCATCAAGGAGTAAATTTTACATTTGGATCGGTAGGTATGAACAATTTGACGGTTCGGCGTCAAATTTTCCACTGTTTTCTGCTGTTAACAATGGTCAACGACAAACAAATGTACCCGTAAGTACAAACAGATCACAAGCTTTCAATTCTCCATTCGTTCCTGCTGCTAACAATGTACAACTAGTGTGATACACCCTAAGCATAGTTGATTGCATGCTATAACAAACCCCTCAGTCATCTGTCATTTGACGTTAATCGCCCTTAAAGAGTACGACTTCTGCCAGCACTGCTCTCGTCGTCATAAGCTGTGATTGGCGTCATTTCGTATCTTTCTCCTACTGGCCATCGAAAAGGTAAGACGTGGTTTGCGGTCCTTTCCCGTTGACGCGGGACAGTTCATGCAGTGATCCACGAAAGTGATCCACATATTCACAGCTAGGTAATGTGCTGCTGTTACAGCCGGTAGAAATCAAAATTCTAACAGAATTCATGAAGATTTTGACCTAGGTAGCATACCCAAGTAGTAAACAAGCGCCAACACAAGTTGCCGCTACTTATTTATGACAAGAATGAGTCACATAAAAGTTTTCTCAACTCATTTGCAATAAATGTTCGGTCTGCCAGTGCTGCCATATTCGACGAACATACTCCTGGGTTTGCTGAAACCGATCCAATCGGTTGGTTGGTAAGGCGCCAAGGTTGGGCTTCGGAGCGATCGATGGACCAAGAAATGCCCTGGCGTGAGCACCTCGAGGTCATTTGGATCCGAGGTAAGCTGTGTCAACGGACGAGAATTTAGTAGGCCTTCTATTTGTGTAAGGAGAATCAAAAAGTCTTCTTGGTACAGGATCACATTTCCCACAGTTCGGCGGAGGTGGTTCTTCATAGACTTGACGGCTGTCTCCCAGAGTCCACCAAAATTTGGGGACCTGGGAGGTATGAACTTGAACGAGATGCCGTCTTCCGAGCAGCTGCGAGAGACTTGGTCCTGATGATGTTGGGACTGAAATAGTCGGGCCAACTCTTGGAGCTCCCTTTTGGCTCCTTGAAAGTTAAGGGCGTTGTCGCATTCAATCAGAGTTGGTTTGCCTCTACGCGCAACGAATCGGCGCAGGGCAGCGATGAAAGCGTTGGTGGTCAAGTCTGAGACACACTCCAGGTGGACTGCCTTCGTCACCAGGCAGACAAATACAGCTACATAGCACTTTATAGCTGTGGCCCTACGAGTAGGTCGACAAGAAAACGGCCCACAGTAGTCCACTCCAGTATGCAGAAACGGAAAAGCTGGTGTGACACGCTCTGGAGGAAGCTCTCCCATTAGCTGATCTAAGACCTTGGGTTTACATCGAAAGCATCTGGTGCAGGCATGAACCACTCGACGAGCAAGATTTCTGATGCGAAGCGGCCAGAAACGTTACCGTATGACGGCTGTGAGGAGTTGCGGACCGGCGTGCAGCAGTTTTTGGTGATAGTGAACCATTATAAGCTCCGTGAGGGGATGTTTGTCCGGCAAAATCATAGGATGTCGTTGATCATAGGAGATCGGAGCGTGACGCAGCCGGCCACCGACGCGAAGAATGCCATTCACTAGAATCGGACAGAGTGTGTTTAGGCGAGATTTGGGTTTGACTTGATCATTCCGGGTAATCTCCACGAAATCCTGAGCGAAACATGCCGTTTGAGCAAGTTCCACTAGTGACTGCTCCGCTTCGTTGATCTCCATCGTAGACAGGAACCCAATACGACGATCCGTCGAACGAATGGATTTCGCGTTATGGGAAAATCGTCTAAGTAGCGCTACCGTCCGGACGAGCTTGGTGTAGGATGAGTAGAGCGAAAATAGTTCGTTTGTTGGCTGTATTTGAGCAGGAAGAGATACAGCTCGTTCTTCCAGATCCTCTGAGCTGAAACTTCTATTTCGTGGGCACCCGAGTGGGGGCCAGAATCGAGACGGTCGCGACAGCCAATCTGGGCCTTTCCACCAGGTCGAGCAATCCCGTAGTTGTGCAGGAGACATTCCCCTCGAAATAACATCTGCAGGATTTTCTGAACCTGCTTCATGGGACCAGATACCTCGGACTGTAACGCGCTGAATTTCCGAACACCTGTTCGCCACAAAAGTTTTCCATCGATAGGGGTTGGCTGCTAGTTGGTAGAGCGTAATCTCCGAATCCGTCCAGAAAAAGGTTTTGGTTGTAAGTTTCAAACTGGAATCGACCTTTTCGAATAGGTGACTCAATAGAGGAGCGCCGCACAGCTCAAGACGGGGAAGGCTGATGATTCCACTATTTTTTTACTTTCCTTTCGGGGCAATCTTAGATTTGGCGGTGAGCAGATTAACATGGATGTCGCCCGTGGACGATACTGCCCTGATGTAGATGCAGGCTCCGTTGGCTCTTTCCGATGCGTCAGAAAATCCATGAATCTCAAGGCATACGACTTCCGTAGTTCCTATGACCCAGCGAGGGATTTTTATGCCTGGCAGATGAGATAAGCTGTCTCGAAGTTCTGTCCACAAACGTTGACGAGCTTCAGTAAGCGCCTCCTTCCATTCACAACCTTCTCGCCATAGATCCTGCAGGAACAACTTTGCCTGAACCAGCACTGGACCGACCAAGCCCTAAAGGATCAAAGAGGCGGGCAATATCCGAGAGGACAGTTTGCTTGGTAACCGGAAATTGTGTGTTGAACTTCGGCACATGAAATTGTAGTACATCCGTCGAGGCGTCCCATTGAAGACCAAGTGCTTTAATGGGAGTGGCAGTGGAATCGAGCTCGAAAAGGGTACGTTCATCCCTGAGAATAGGCGGAACGACTGCCAGAATATCCGAATTGTTTGATGCCCACTTGCGGAGCAACAGACCTGCAGAATTAGTAAGTTCGATAAGTTCCTGGCAGAGTGTTTGGCCCTCCTCGACACTATCAGTTCCAGTGAGCATGTCATCCATGTAAAAGTCACGACCAAGAACAACGGCGGCAGCTGGGTGGCTCTCTGATCCCTCCTCAGAAAGCTGTTTGAGACATCTCGTTGCGAGATACGGAGCCGAAGATGTTCCGTATGTTACCGTTGTGAGCTGGTAAGTTTGCAGCGGGTGTGATGACGAATATCTCCATCGAATGCGTTGCAGTGGTTGGTCGGACTCCCTTACCAGAAACTGCCGATACATTTTTTCGAAATCAGCGATGATGACGAATTGTGGTATGCGAAATCTAAGGACAATACTTAGAAGAACGTCTTGGACGACGGGACCAACCAACAGTGCGTCGTTGAGAGAATGACCACTATCTGTTTGACATGAAGCATCGTAGACTACGCGCAATTTTGTGGTGCTGCTATCTGGTCTAACGATGCAATGGTGCGGCAAATAGTAGGTGGGACCTGCAGTAGACATCGAGTCATCTATCAGCTTCATATGTCCCAACTGCTCATACTCTCGAATAAATGTAGAGTATGCTTCCTTCAGTTCGAGACTGGCGTTGAGACGGCGTTCCAACGAGTAGAACCGATGATCAGCAATGTCTTTGGAGTTTCCAAGCCGCGAGATAACCGACGGTTTGGTTGGAAGAGCGACGACGAAACGATGAATCTCTTCTCGTCGTTTGTTTGAAGTATTCCTCGCACTCCGCTTCTTCGATGGAAAGGGTACTCTTGAAATGGCAAGACTCCACTTCCCAAAATCGAGCCAGCTGATCCTCGATTGATGAGTTGATCGAAACGTGTGCGACATTGGCGACTTGCGGAGAAGGCACAGAAGTCTGACTTGTCCCGGACACCACCCATCCCAAAGCGGTATTCTGCAAAACGGGTGTTCCGGAGCTAGGCTTGATCTGTCCGTTACGGAGAAGGTCATAGAAGATGTCGACGCCGAATATCAAGTCGATGGAGCCTGGTTTGTTGAAGGTTGGATCCGCCAGAACAATATCAGACGGCCAACTGGATTTGCAGACAACGACGTCTTGATTCGGCAACTCCAAAGTCAGTTTCGAAAGCACATGGAATTTCCAATTATTCTCAAAATCCGCCCGATGAGACTGGATACGAATGATGGTGGTGTGTTTGGATGAAGTAGACGAGAGACCAACACCACTGATTGGTACGAACTCCTTGCTGCGACGTAGTTTTAACCGTTGTGCGAGCTGCTCCGAAATAAAGTTGAGCTGTGATCCGGAATCCAAGAGAGCACGGGCCCAGAGCGAGGAACCAGATGACGTGAAGACCTTCACAAGAGCAGTTGACAGCAAGACAGTTGCAGGAACGTTGAGGTGGGCTTCGGCGAAGGGCATCGAAAAGTGGCTTGTTTGGGGGGTAGGGACCGCGGTGGCTTGGGTTTGGTTTTCTACTGGTGATGGTTTCTTTGGAGGAGCAGACTGCGACTGGTGGCTGAAAGTTGACGATGATGATGAGGGTGACTCCGATGAGGACGATTTGGTGGAAGGTTGGACCAATTGGGTACTTGGGGCGACAGTCCTTTGGTGCAGCATCGTATGGTGTCTTTGTTGGCAAACTCTGCAGGTACCACTCGTACAAGCTTTCACGAGATGCGAAGGCGACAAACAGTTGATGCACAGAGCGTTCCTTTTTGTGGCATCGAAACGCTGTGGAGGGGTCATTTTTCGAAAGACTTCGCATTGGTATGGTGAGTGGGCAGACTGTTTGCAAAAAGGGCAGCCTTTCTGAGCCGTCATTACCGAATGCACTAAATTTTGCTTGGGTGCTGTTGAGGAGGCGGGGCGCTGGGAGGAGAAACGAGACGAATCGGATGTTCGAGATTTGGAAGCGTCGACTGATTGCAGCACTAGACTTTGGCTGCGTAGGAATTCAATTAGCTCAGTATACGTGGGCACCATCGTTGACTTTCTATGCGTCTCCCAGTGACGTAACGTTGCTGGATCTAGACGAGAGCTGAGCATAAAGACTAATAGCGTGCTCCAATTCCCTGGCTGTTCACCCACTTTCTCCAGCATTCGCAAATTGCGTTCAAATGCATCGATCAAACGATTTAGAGCTTCATGACATTCCTTTTTTATTGGATCGATCATAAAAAGCGCCTCGACATACGATTTGACGATTAGATATTTATTCGCTTTTCAAGGAGTTCCCACGCTACCAGGTAATTATCAGACGTGACTTCGATCACTTCGATGACACGTTTCGCATCCTTCGACAAAGAAGATAGAAGGTACGAAAATTTGTCCACGCTACTCAGTTGGGGGTTCGAGTCGATCAAGGACCGAAATGAGTCACGAAACGATGACCATTCTCTGATATTCCCATCGAAAATTGGGAGTCTGATCTCCGACAGCTTGACACGAGTCTGTGGGATATTTACAGGGGCAGGTTGCCGCAGGGAGGCAGGTTGTATTGGTTCAGGGGCATTAGCGCGAAGCTTGGACATGATGAAACCCTTCGTTCTCAAATACGTGAGTTCGACTGAGGCACGGGCTTCGCAATTCGCCTGTTCCACCGACTGGGGCTGACCTTCTTCATCTTCTTCTTCTTGCTCTAACTTCTGTTTCACCTTTCCTTGATATTCTTCCGAACACTCCATCAGCAACCTATTCTCTTTATATTCATCGAAAATCTCAGTTAAGCGATCCAGCCAGCCCTCCAGCATGTCCCTATCTCTATCTTCTAAATAATTATCCACCAAATGCACCATATTATTTAACGAGTCGAGACAGAATCGCTCACTCTTTGCTAACTTTTTCAAATTAGACGGCATTATGACTCTTGCCTGTTCGAGAACAATTCACGAAACACGTTTGAAACACGTGCGCACCTCTCCAGTCAAATCTCAAAAACCTCCCAAATTCCAACCAAGTCGATCATGCAAAAGTGATGAAAAGTTTGTCGATGCAGAAATCCTCAGCTAAGTTGATTTTTCCTGCCAGTTGGATCACATGCAGCATGCAGATTGTAGTACTTACAGTAGTCGTAGAACCCAAGCCACCCCACGCGGTGTACCCAAGCCAGGCTGCGAAAGTGGCACCCAAGCCACGCTTTAGTAGTCGACGACAATAGTGCTCGGGAACAATACTTCGGTGTAGTCAATAGCCGTTTGCAAGCGACTATTCTTTGGGGACGGGTGAATCAGCGATCGTAAGCACCAACCACTCTTGTTTCACTGTAGCACACTCGAAACAATTAAATTGTTCTCACTTATCCACTTGTTTTTTGGGTTCGATATTCAATTTCTTTTCTCGGTCCGTCCACCGGCTTTAGTCACACCCGGCGATATCACTTCGAACCGACAACAACGACAAATCACAAGCACAAAATAGGTTTTTCGAAGTTGGAATAATTTGTGCTTGGATTTTTGGGTGAAATAACGACACTTTATTTGAGCTCCACTGAATATACGCGACGATACTCCATGCGATGCGAAAAAACTGTTTATTTGATACTGACTCATCTACTGTATTGCTATCTGGTTTATATGGATCAGCGGGAAGATGGGTAAAATGATAATGGGTGATATCGATCGGCTACACGATCGGAAGCTGCGAAGGTCTAATAATGGACTGTATGAGAGAAGGTGAGATGACTGCTGATAATACAATTCGAGCAGTTCCGATCGTCCATAAACTACGTTACGACTTAACAATACTAATGCAAAAATGGTACCTGACATCGAATGCTCTCAATTAATAACTGTGGAGGTGCATTTAGAACACTAAGTTGAGAGCAAGCAATAAGCGAATTGTGAAAGCAATTAGCTGAAAAGCTAAGAAGAAGAACCTGATCAAAAATATCCTCGGACGTCAAGTGTTATGGACAGGGCATTCGGAGCTGCCAAAAATTCTTCTAATGATGTTACTCGGTTTTTCCGCTTCAAAAGTCACTTTGTGTCAATGCATCCTTCTTCTCTTTCTAGAAAGCGAGTAATGGCGCTATTACCGTAAGCCATGACTAGGCCAAGAGTAAGTGCTCATGCCCCAACCGACGGATAAACGCTCACGCAAGAAGAGCCTGAATACAAATAGGAAACACCTGTGTTCCAGCCAAGAAAAGCGGACAAAATACGCACTCCTATACTTTCTTACCTTCGTCACATCCAACAATCTATATGCATATAAATAGGTATACATATGCTTTCTTGAAAAGGAAAGTCTTCAACACAATCCCATACAACTTCCAGAGGGGGGCTTAAGAAGGTAGCATGCGTCCTCAGCATCTTCCCTCCAATCCCTTGCTGATAATAAGGACCTGGCCAGTTGTTGTGCAAATATGAACCGTTGAAGAGCCTGTCATACCCAAGTCAGCTTTTCTGGCACTTCCATCGTCTTTGCAATAGCCAACCTAGGATTGTTCATGGTCGAAAAATGCTATGCTATGCTAAGTCCCAAGTCGATATGTTCGGATTCTGCTTGAAATGAACAACTAGCTCTTTCTCGTTTTCAAATTGCCCGTGTTCCTAAGTTTTCATCCAGCTCCTGACTTGTAGTCAACTGTCATTTGTTCTTGGAACCGTTGGACTCTTGAGACGGTCGGATGATGTATCAGTTGCGATGCGACAACCTAGGATGTTGCTTGTGGGTGTACACAATTCTTCCGCGAGTGGGATTTTCTCATCTCTTCCGGAATCTCACTGACAACTGCACAACTGCGGATGTAAACAATACACAATAGAGAAAAAGTAGGCAAAATTTGATTGATTTCAACCAAATATGAAAAAAGTGCAAACATGTGTAGTGTGAAAAATAGTGAAAAGGTGTCACAGTAATTATCGAATCACACATTAATCGTTGTGATAGATTCGTTTAAATGAGTCAAAGTCCGTAATAGTAAGTTCAATAGTTAAACAATATAACAATAAATCATTAAATTATCTGTGTCAATATTCAATATGACTCATGTTTGTAAATCGTTCTGTTGATTGTTCCAAAAATTGTGTAAATTCAAACTCCTTGAACTGAACGTGTTCATGATTTTGTGATAGTTTAAAGCTATCCTGCATTTTCAAGCATTTCTAGATCCATGTTGCAGAATGTAGATCCCAACGTTTGACAGAAACAAGCAAAGCTTTTGCTATAATTACTCGTGTATATTTACACATTGTTGAATTCTGAAAGGCGAGTCACCCGCATCGCGGAGCCGCCTGCAAAACCAAGAGCAAGCGTTCTATCTGCCATCTACGTTCCATGTCGAGTCAGATCTTCAAGCATGCATGTACAATTCCCTTTCCAGCCACCCAGCGGCAGAAAATTTATCTCCTGAAAATGCTACCCAGTGAACACCCCCACGAATGACACATGTTTCCATGCTAAGCCAGACAAACCATCCATTCGGTATGCTCTTTTGAATCGGTCGGTTGGCTGCCTTCCATTCCCATCCTGTTGAGTAGATTGTTGTCAACATGCCTCTGAAAGTTCGCCTCATGAACTCATTCTGGACCTGTTGCGTTGGGTCTCCTCAGGGGGGGTTAATTTTGTATGGGAAATGCTAAACGACAGTAAGTTTATATTTAATGCTGAATGTTTGCATATCTTTAATCTGAATATTTTACAGTATTCAGTCACACTTCGCTATGGAATGGCATAAGGGAGATGGATGTAATGTTGGCCTTTGGAGGCTATCGACACATTTTCGAACATATGTTGATTCGGAAATCAAAAATGTGCATCATAAATGTCTAGATACGCATGAAATTTAATGAAAAATTAAAGCGCAGGCTATCTCCAACGAGAGACCCAATTCCCAACGCCATAGGCCCACATTAGAACTTTTTTCCGTTGTTATGGAAAGGTTGGATTTCCATTTGATATATTATGGTAATGCGACAAACAGTATGGGGCAAACCATAACATGATTGGTTGAATGTAACCATAATCATTCATTAGTTAATGTTCCAACAGGTACCATAAAAATAATACATTTCAATTTAATGTCATTGGGGTCGAAGCAGATTTTTGCGTTACTCAGCTTATCAACAGAATTAGACAGTATTTATGCTGTTGAAATCCGAATAAAAATTAAGCGCTATCTAGAAAGCTACTATGACGGCTCTAATGCTTATTAGGAACTCAAACGTATACTTAAAATGAAAATAAAATGCAAGATTATTATGCAATTTTGCATGATTTTGTTTCATTTTTTGCTATATATCGTGACTTGAAGAAATAATGCAACATTGGCTGTGCGAAAATGCATCAATTCGCTTCGAGAAATTGATGAATGTGAGGTGTGCATACAAGTTGATGCGAGTTAGGTGCAATGTATTAGTTGATGAATGTGAGATTGGGGTTTGAAAGGCCTATGGCTTATATTAAAATATCAGTGGGGTTATGTTTAACACACGACCTGTTGACGTAGACTGATTTAAACCGTTCAATTAGTTTCGTTAGTTTCGTATCGGAAAATTGCAACGCAAGAACTGTCCTAATGGGACGTTGGATTAGCATAAAAAAAGTGAGTAAATAAGTTTGTAAGAACATCCTATGATTCGCTTCTTAGACATTCTTTGGCAGCCCTGTAAAGGGACCTTAGGGTTGAATGTTGGTATGCTGATAGAGTTACGATTTCTGGCTGTAGTGATTGTGTTGATATGATCGATGGGTAGAAGAACATCATCCTAATCGCGTCATAGATTGTTCAGAGATTTTTGATGGTTGACAAACTCGTGAAAAACTTCAACTGATTGAAGCAAAAATCTCAAAAACCTATCGAGAAATGTTAAAGCTATTAGCGTTTAAAATGTTTCAGTTATTTTCAAATTTTGATTTGAAGCGTACCCTTGTCGTAAAGCATAGTCTGATCAAAATAGCGTGAGTGTGGTCCTAATAGATTGTTGGACCTGCATTAGAAAGTAAGTATGTTAGAAAATTCTAATGTACACTCTTTCGAAAGCATTTGGTGACTCTGAAGACTGTCGTTTGGTTTAAATGATGCTACGGCCTCGAGTTGAAGGCCCTTTTCCAGCGTCTCAACCAGTGCTTGGCAATGCATGACCTCTGGATGCTTTCAGTTTCGCCCGATTACAACGAGCTCGCTCGGCATCGGTACATGGTCGTTGCGGAGGATTTTCCGTATGATCTATCTTGACGCGTTTGTGCATACAGTTGGCATCAACACAATTAGGCATTACATTTATACTCACTTTCACTTTCACACAAAAGAATAACTGTTCGTTGCAGAAAGTATTCGAATATGTAGAGAATGTTATTTTGGATTATCATGTTCGAGCATCAAAACGTTGTCCGTAATAGCGAATTTCTTGATACTTACCAGAACGCAGCATTCTTTAAAATTTACCAAAACTGATTGATGACCATGTACGCAAAATGTATTCATCTCTTATATGTAATATTTTGAATACTTAAGTAAATAAAATGGCAATAGTAAAAACCTCTAGTAGATAAGAACAAAAATCACAAAAATAAATCAATCTAGAAATGATAGATTTCTTACCGGCCCATGCTTGGGTTTTGTGTTACGGTAGCCATTTGTAATTGTACACAATGATCAAGGTATGCAGCGAAGAGAAAACTAAAATTGTTTTAGCCACCGCTGGCTGCCAATTGGTAAGAACTTGTGAAGTACTGTAAGACAAATTCAAATCAAACAAACTCTCTCAAAATTGAATTGGTCGTCCAGAAAAGAACGGATTAAAAATGGTCTGCATTTGAATTGAAACCTTCTCGATTTTTGAAGAAGAAGGTTATTTCAGCAATTGCAAGATCACACACCCTAGCACCTTATTTCACTTCTCTTTGTTGCACCCATCGCACAGTGGGAAAAAAAGCGCCCAAAACACGAAAGAATTGTATATCTCAGCTCGGACTGAATTGATTTCTATAAATGTTACCTTAACTTGAAGAAAAATTTCCCAGAAATCGAATGGACGTGGTCTCATTGGCCGCACAAAACTGCCTGGGGAGCAGATGAGCTTATGGTACCCTGTTTCCCTAATATTTCCTTGTTCAGAAATTTCTTTGCTCGGTGTGACTCAAGATCAACAAAATGATGCTAGTCCTGTGTAAAATTTCCAGGAAAATCGATTGAAGTAGATTACGTTCACCGCACAGCTCTGTCACCCTGATTCCCCTAATATTATTGTTTTTCAGAACTTTCTTTGCTCGATGAGATTGAAGAACAACAAAATAAGGGTAGTCCCATGTAAAATTTTCTGAAAAATCGACTCAAGTTAGTTTTGTTCACCGCACGGCTCTGTGAATGAATGGCTGGTTTTATCCTAATTCCCCTAATATTTTCATGTTTTTCACAATTTTCTTTGCTCGGTGTGACTCAAAATCAATAAAATAATGCTATTTCCTTGTAAAATTTTCTGAAAAATCGATTGAAATTAGTTTCGTTTACCGCACGGCTCTGTGAGCGTTGATATGGCTGATTTTACCCTGGTTCCCCTAATAGTTTTGTGTTTATCATAAATGTCTTTGGTCGGAGGTACTCTAGTTCAATAAATTAAGCCTAGTCCTTTGTAAAATTTCCAGAAGAATCGATTGAAATTGGTTTCGTTTACCACACAGCTCTATGAACGAAGACATGGTGATTTCACCCCGATTCCCCTAATATTTTTCTGTTAATAGAGATTGCTTTGTTCGGCGTGACTCAAGAAAAACAAAATAAAGCTAGTCCTATGTGAAATTGCCGCAAAAATCTATTGGAGCTGGTTTCATGTACCGCACGGCTTTGTGAATGAAGATATGGCTGATTTTACCCTGATTCCCTTAACATTTTCCGTTTTTTTTCAGATATTTTGTTCGGTGTTTTTCTAAAGCAACAAAATAAGGTTAGTCCCATGTAATTTTTTTGGAGACTTGATTGAAGTAAGTTTCACCACTCTGTAAATGAAGATATGATATAGTTGACCCTGATTCCCCTAATACTTTTTTGTATTGTAAGGCTAGTCATTTGTAATTTTTTTTGGAAAATTGATTGGTGTTAGTTTCGTTCACAGCACAGCTCTGTGAACGAAGGTATGGCAAATTTTACCCTGATTCCCCTAATATTGTTATGTTATTTAGAAATTTCTTTGCTTTGTGTGACTCAAGATCAACAAAACTATGCTAGTCCTATGTAAACAAATTTTGACAATCGATCGGTAAAGTAGAAGTCGTATGCCAAAAATAATCCCAAAAAGGAGCGGGAGATAGTTTCTCTCCCATGTAGGGGATTTGGAAGTACAAATAGACAGTTGGAAGTACAAATGCATTCGATCATGCCTTGACCTGCCCCGCATGGGGATGCTTGGTAAAAATTTGTGTCCCTGTTTCGAAATACTACCTCACAATGCCCTCCGCTCAATTTCAAACTACTTCTATTCAATTTTCACCGCCTGCTGGGAGCTAATGGAACTATCAATACTTTCTCTTAACAACTTTGTTCTAGCAAAAATTGCTGTCTACTCCTAGAGCCTCGTGATGAAAAATTATTTCCTTCTCAAAACAACATCATTAACCGATTGATGTTGGTTTCGTTCACCGCACAGCTCTTAGAACGAAGATATGGCACATTTTACCCTGATTCCCCCAATATTTTCGAAATAAAAAATAAACACTCAAACATCACCACGGTGAACGAAACCAACTTCATTCGATTCTGGAGAATATTTTACATAGAACTAGCCTTATTTTGTTGCAGTAGAAACACATCGAACAAATAAACTTCTGAATTACACAAAAATATTACGAAAATGAAGGTAAATTCAGCCCTATCTTCATTCACAGAGCCGTGCGGTCAATGAAACCAGCTCCATTCGATTCTTTAGGCAATTTTACATAGGATTAGCCTTATTTTGTTTTTCTTGAGTAACACCGAACAAAGCTCTGAATAAAAATATTAGGGGAATCGGGGTGAAATCGACCATATCTTCGTTCATAGAGCTGTGCAGTAAACGAAACCAATTCCAATCGATTCCTCAGCAAATTTTACAAAGGACTAGCCTTTATTTGTTGATCTCGAGTAACTCCGACCAAGGACATTTATGATAAACACAAAACTATTAGGGAAACCAGGGTTAAATCAGCCATATCAACGTTCAACGAGCCGATTTTCGATTTTCCAGAAAATTTTACAAAGAAATAGCATTATTTTATTAATCTTGAGTCACACCGAGTAAAGAAAACTGAGAAAAACATGAAAACATAAGGGGAATCAGGGTAAAATCCAAAGAGCCTTGCGGTGAACGAAATCTACTTCAATCGATTCTCCTGAAAATTTTACATAGGTCTAGCGTCATTTTGTTTATCATGAGTCACACCGAGCAAAGGGATTTCTGAACAAAAAGGAAGTATTATGGGAACCAGGGTAAAATGAGCTCATTTGCTCTCTAAGCAGTTTTCCTTCAAGTAAAGATAACATTTACAGAAATCGTTCCACTCCAAGCTGAGATATAGAATTCATTGGAATGGCTACAAATAAATCACTGGCTTGGGCAACCGACTGCTTAGCATTCCACTGCATAATTAATTGTTGCCTAGCAACGTTTACTTAGCCAAGGGCTTCCTAGCAACTACCTGCAGCGCAATCAGCGACTTGTCCAATGGTTGGTCGCCAGAGGACCTTCTATGGTACTTGCCGCCACCAGCTGCCAAATCCACATGGGCGCCTTGCCGCTCCACACTGTTGAAAGAAAACAGTGTACTTTCCAGGGTACATGCCATCGCCAGGCACCAGCTGCCAGTCCATACTGGCTCGTTGCCCTGCAAAGCTGTAACACGAATAAGAGAATTTGTTACTACTATTACTATTTGTTTTTCATTCTTTGTCTTGTATACTAATTTACATTTTTTAAGTGTTTAGCTCACTGAGTTCTTCAGCTTTGTTTGAGTGTTGATGTGTTTGGTGTGTTTTGTGTTTTAAATTAATTTCCAAATCAGCCCTTGGGGCATTGTTAGTTAACATTTGATAACCTACTCAACCTACAACTACAATTTGAAAAGCCTAAGGGCGGGGAACCAGATTCCGGATGGTCTGGTGATTCGATGTCAAGAAGCGTGCCATGAACCGATTGATAGACCTAAGATGTTCTTGTGCTAGGAGGGGTGTTCAGGATCGTCCTGGGGAACTTATTCTGCTCACGCTGAAGCTTCAGGTGATGTGTTTTTGCGCAACTATTTCAAATTGGCATGCCGTACTCGATGACTGGAAGTAGCTTGTAGACAGCAAGCATGTTTTTCAGGGATAATGTAGACCTTCTGTTGATGAATAGGTATAGTAGCTTCAACAGAACGTTACACTTTGTGACAGTTTTGTCAACCTGCTCCCTGAAAATCAGCTTGGTGTCTAGGGAAACGCCAAGGTGACAGTTGAATTGGTCCATTCTAACGTTGTGATGTTCAAGCTTATTTTACAATCGTCTTTCGGAACAGGTCTAGGAGAACTTGAGTGTGGAAATAGGATTACCTGGGTCTTTGCTGCATTGATACAGATCTTTCATTCAGTAAATTATTCTGAAAGGACATTCAGGCAGTTTCACGGTGAGCGCGCGTGTTACCCTACCATTGTGGACGACTGCGGTATCATCGGCAAACAACGACAGAGATCCATTTTCAGGGAGCGTGGCACGTCCGAGGTGAATAGGTTGAACAGAAGTGGACCCTGTATACTTACCTGCGAAAAGCTGGCGGAGATCTCCTGGGCATCGGAAACTGCACCATGCAGCGAAACACGGAATGTCCTGACGGACAGATAATATTTAATTATCTTCAACAGGAAGATAGGAAGATTGTATCGTTTTAGCTTATACGCTAGGCCATCATGTTATCACGTTATTGAAGGCCTTGTGGGTGTTGAGAAGTGCCATAGCAGATGATTTAGAAACAGACTTGTTCCGTCTGAGGATGTTATTGAGTCGATTAAGTGGGTGACTTGTTGAACAACCACGTTTGAAGCCAAATTCGTCGAGCAAGATGTAGAGCTCGTCGACAGATGAAGGAAGCCGACGGTTGATCGATTACTCAAACAGCTCGGATAATCCTGAAAGAACGTTGATTGGTCTATAGCTCTTGGAAGAGCATGGATCTTTCCCAGGTTTCTGGATGTGGATGACTTTAGCTCACTTCCAACACGAGAGGAAGTAGCTAAGTCATAGGCATTGGTTTAAAATCAACGCCAGATGATCGTAGGCTCAATTGCTTGACCTCCAAGTTCATGATGCTATTGAACCCTGAGGCCTTCATGTGCTTAGACGTTTTGATATAGGTCAACAATTCGTCAGCTGAGATCTCCAGCTCTTCCGAGCAGTCGTTGGGACTTAGATGGATGTTGTTTACAAGTTCACTAACGACAGTATTGAAATTTTTTCCAACCGATTTATGTAACATCTTGAAAATCTATCGTGCATTTATTGAGTTATAAGCGTCTAATTTGCAATGATATTTCATGACGGTCGATAATTTTTAGATTTCCAACTGACACCCTACCCGAGCAGGAGACAACAACATATGAATACCTAATTTTGATCTTGATAACAGACCTTGGTATTTAAGAACTCAGATTAAGGGGTAAAATACCAAAACAAAATACCTACGAATTGCAAGCAAAATATCTCTCGAATAACAAACTTGTTATTTAGGATACCTGGAAATACCTGAGAGGTACTGTTTTGGTATTGTCTTACCTCTATTTTGTATTCGCATAACATTGTTGGAACTATTTTATGGTATTATCCTCAGGTATTTTACCTCTTAATCTGAGCTCTTAAATACCTAGGCCAGATATCAAGTTATTCATTTTGGTGGGTTTCTCAGGAAATAATTGCAACAATTGCAATATTGGTGTGGCGTTTTGTTTTGCAACCTTTTCAACTGTTGGGTGTTGCCCCTTTTTTCAATACCAATCGTAACTTCAGTGGAGATGTGGTTCTCTCCTCATTCCCTTCCAAAAGATCTAAACATGCAGTTATTGCACGTTTGCAGCAACCACTGGCGCACTTACAAGCAATCAATCAGGGTCAATAAATTATCAATCGATGAAATTGCCTTTCGATTCCGCATGCATTCCTGCCATGACGTCAATCATAAATTGTGCCGTGAAAGGTGAAACTTTCCACGTTTCGCGAGCTTTTCGAGAGGAAACAAAGCACTGATACCATTCCACTATTGCTCATCTACGCTTGGCTTTATATATTTTCACCCTGCTTGTGAAGCAGATCTTCTTCCTTCCTCGAGGGAAATAAGACCAATCAGTCGGGCACCCGTAGGAAAGTTAATTGGCTGCCATATTCTGCGAAGCATTTTTATTTCTTATCACTCGCCTTTTCTCCTCTTTGAGTGGAGAGAATGAATGAAAAAGTACACGACCAGCCGTTTGAACTCAGTTTTGAGTCGTTTTTAACTTACTTTCGTCGTGGAGTCACTCAAATATGAGTAAATGTTACTGGCATTGATAAGTCAACAAATAAAAAACATCGACTCAAATCAGATGGATGTTTTTGATTTGTCGACTTGTCAATACCAGTTACATTTACTCAAATTTGAGTGACTCCACTTTTGACGAAAGTGAGTCAAAAATGACTCGAAACTGAGTTGTAACGGCTGGCCGTGTGAAGACCCAAGGACCAGACAATTTACTACAACTGAGAAAGATGATTTTTTCCCTCTCGCTCTCTCTCTTTCAAATGGACGGTCCAGGATTGCCATTTAGATTGCGCTACCTTGACAGAGTTGACATGGCTACCGGGAAAATTTACGATGTCAACGGTGTACATCAAAGGCAATCAGGAGGAAATTTCGGTTGAGTGTTTCCATGTTGAGCTGGACCATCCCGAGGGGCAAACGATTGAGTTTGCTGAGTAGTGGTTTGATTGGACAATTCTCATTGGTTGCCTGAATATACTGTTTGGCTTCCTTTTTTTTTTAAATGACATGAGAAAAGTTGCTTAATTAATTAATTTTGTTCGCTTTTTGGAAGTGGCAAATAGTTTAGAGTTGTCAAGCGTGAAAATACTGTGACAAGATGTTACATATGAAAGTCAGAAGTTCAACGGAATGTGCACTATTTATTGTTTAAAGGGTGTAAGGAATCAAATAGCGACACACACACACAAAAATTCGATAAAATTCGCCCGATTATCTAATCATTTTAAAACTTTCAGTAAGCATGAATATTTTCCCATGTTTGTTTTATTTAATTTCAATTTCATATCCAAATGCAAGAACCTTTTTCTTTACACTACACATAACGTCCTGTACAACATTTGGACCAACACGAGGCTAAATCCAGCCAGAAAATCAGAAGATGTGGAAAACGGTTTTGGAGACATTCCTTTAGGTACACCATTGACCGTTCCAGTTGCCACGAATGGGGTGCTTCGGTTTCCACAGGAGCACATTGTTTGCAAATCATATATTTTTGGCAAACTTTGACATCTTCTGCTTTCTAACGTGGGCAACAGCAACATTTTCGCCGATGTACATAAGCGCGATGCCGTTCAACTGATCTTCTTTTGTACTATTTCTCAAATAGTAAGTCAAATAAAGTCTTGAAATTCTTCAAAGAAGAAAACGATCTTTCAGCACTACAAGTCGTAACAGGAGGTGTCGCCATTGTTAGTAGTGTACGCATGGTAAGCAGAAAATCAACGTTGTAAACAGTTAAGACTGCAGCAGTAATCCACGTTATTGAATTGCTTTTTCAAAAAATCATGTGCTAAAATTCGGCTAAATGCTGAGTCGATCCGGAGATTTTCGATGGACCACATGCTGCATCCAGAAGCTACTGAAAAGGTGCCAACATGTCAGCATGTTTGACAAACTTCTCCTCCACAGCCTGCAAGATATTGTCCAGGAAAGGTAAGAAGACTTTATAGAACTCTTCCGGAGTCTCAAAATTTTCTTCTTATTTCTGACGTCCAGCTCTTCTGGGTTTTGTAAGAAACATCGAGAGATTCACAGAGTGCACTCGCTTCAGAAAATAAAGCATAATCTGCATTCATTGCTAATGTTGATCTTGATAACTGTCCTTGGTATTGAAGAGCTCAGATTAAGTGGTAAAATACCTGAAGAAAATACTTAAGAATTGCAAGCAAAATACCTCTTGAATGACCTGAGAGGTACTATTTTGGAATTGTTTTTCCTCAATTTGGTATTCGCATAACATTGTAGGAACAATTTTATGGTATTATCCTCAGGTATTTTACCTTTTAATCTGAGCTCCTAAATACCAAGGCCAGTTATTTATTCCTGCTCGGGTTCTTATAAATCAAGATTTTACTTTTGAAAATAAATAATCAGCGAACGACTAATTGGAAAACTAAAGTTTTTTTTTACAAAGGCTGACCTAATCTTCAGGTTATTTTCGAGAACGCCTTAACTACTGAAGCATCCATCGAGGGTTTCTTGTCCGTCCATGTCTTAAATGTTTCCAGAGCCCCAAACACAGTCAAAAATGTATTTACGTGCAATCTTTACACATACAAATTGTTTATGGATTTTCTAAGAATAGTTTGAGAAGATAAAATCCTCAGAAGTGCACAAAATTCTCACGTACCTACGTATTTATGAAAATAATCATTTTTGACTATAAAGCAGCGTAGAATGTTCTTAAGTAGTATGTTTCACCGGTCATTTTAGACTAGAAATTTCTGAGAAATCTGAATCCGAGGTCAGATTTCACATATAATATATTATATTTATAAAAGTTTTATATAAGTAAGTATGAAAATTTTAGAGGTACGTTCAAATCAAACATCAGATTCGGAAGGTACGCTATTGCTACATCGCTTTGGCGTTATTATTATATCGTTTTACGAAGAATTTCACAAAATCGACCGTCTATTCAGCTGGGCACCTAAAATCAAGGAATTTGGCAGGTACGTTCAAAATCCTCGAAAGTACGCTATGGTACGCTGTTGGTACACCACAAAAAACATGCTATTTTTAAATTTAGTGAAAAGTGCCCTGCTGGATGGATTGACGTCATAATCATGTCAAGATCACGTAAAGAAGATGACCCTCTAGGATTCAAGATGACTAGCCTTTATATGGATTGACATTATACAACAAAGTTCGAATACATTTGAACACATGAGCTTTGAACAATGGGAAAGGCTAGCAAAAGAAAAGATAAAGATAAAGTTCCAAATATAAGAAACTTACGAAAGAGCAAAATCTATTGATTCAGATAGCACACACTTTAAAAAAGGAATCAAGTTGATGCAATTAAAAAAATCAAACTACCGCTTGTGAGACCCGTTTTTATATTCCCAAATATACTTCTTTTTTCAGTGAGCGAGTAATGGCGCTATAACTAAGGCTATGTCCATTGTGAACCTGGCATAATAAATTCGTCTGTATCTTGGTAACGGATTGACGTACAGATAAGTTTAATGCATCAAAATGAAGGTAACTTACTGTTCTTTGAGGGAAAAATATCAATACAAATCGTTTTCCTTCGTTTCTAATGAAAATTTGCACTTTATTCTTTATTCTTCCTATCAAACGCTGCACACCTCCGGAGTCAACTTCCTTGGCAGTTGGGTGGGTTTATGTTTTTATCGATGAAATCTACGTTATTATCGCGGTACCACTGGATGACTTCCCGGTGGCAGTGGCAACTCACCAAATTTGGCTAAAACTTTATGGGCTTCAATGAAAGGTAGTAGGGTAACGGGATGTAATGTTAGCCTAGCTCCTTCATTCGGCCTATGTATCAAATATGTCATTATTTCAGTGATAATCAACAAAATCATGTTGCTGTCATGATGACCGATGTAAGTCAAAGCAATTTAGACATATTTAATCAATTTATAGTTGTAAACTTCCGCGAAATATTCGATTACCTCAACTTTTTAGACATCATGATTTGCCAAAATTTAAACTGTAAACCAAATAATGCAGCCAAAGTGTACAGAAAATACATTGATGATTTAACGTGAAAACCATAGACCCAATGTAAGGAACATATTTTTTACTAGGTTCCCAACTATGGCCTGTTGTATGGAAAGCGTAGTTAAAATGTTGTTATTGGTAACATTTACAATAAAAATGTCTGCATTTCCGTTGAACGTTTTTCATATGGCTCATCTTAACACAAACTAAAGTAAAAATATCTGTGTAGAGTGAATTATAATGTTCTGATTGCCGAATGGCCGCTAAATATATGTTAAAGTCACTGAAGCGTTTCTTAGTAGTTTAAGTTTAGTTTTATTTGTGAATTGAAAAACGCCTTGAATTATAAAACCAGATAAATATCGTACGTAGACAACATCTAATAACAAATCAATCCAATGGGACGAACTTTCATCCATGTTAAGACCGGTTTATGGGTACTAAAACCGATATTCCTCGCAAGTTTCTGACTTCATAAAATGAGATGTGTAACTTTTCGTGATACATACCACCAGTTCGCTTACAAGACATATCTTAGCAAGTGTATAGCTAGTTAAATTTATTTATTTATTTGTCGTCAATCATTTCTTAGACCTGGTTCTAATGAAATATGGACCAATGAAAGATAGTTTTTATCCGATAAAGAAATCTTACGTGCCCTTGAAACATTGGATGCTTCAAAAGGTGCTGGACCAGTTGGTTTACCTCCTATATTTCTCAAATCGTTTTCAAATGAATTAAATGAGCCTTTATTTTTGCTTTTTAATTTTTCACTGAAGTCCAGTATTCTTCCCGCCATTTCGAAGAAATCATTTTTAATCCCAATTTTCAAAAGTGGTTAAAAATCTGATACA
The DNA here is from genome assembly GCA_034211315.2 of Aedes japonicus. Lineage (NCBI taxonomy): Eukaryota > Metazoa > Arthropoda > Insecta > Diptera > Culicidae > Aedes > Aedes japonicus. Next base: position 20,809 of record JASCZW010014365.1, read on the forward strand.
AAAAATTACCGTGGGGTTGCTGTTCTATCTTGCATCCCTAAACTATTTGAATCGATTGCTCGACACTGAAGAAGTCTGTTAGTAGCAGACGAAATAGGCCTATTTGTCAAAAGATAAGCTCATAGTGGAATTAAATGGAATTTGCTCGCGATTACTAGCGAAAATTTAAAAAATGTTTCAAGGTTTTATTTTTTATTTTTTTAAAAAGTGATCAAAAGAAGTGTTAAATTTTAAATTCTCCTAGTTTCCCAATCACAATCGTTCTTCTAATACGCTCAAAAAAGTTTTTTCTTTTAAATAGTGTTTAAATAAAAAAAAAAAAAAAAAGTGAAAGTGAACACGGTTTTGTAAAAGAGAGATCAACATCTACTAACTTGATCAACTTCTTAACATTTTCGTTAAACGTAATGGATAAAGGTCATTATGTAGAAGCATTATATACCGATTTTAGTAAAGCCTTTGAGAGAGTAGACATACCTTTGCTGCTTTTTAAGTTATCAAAATTAGGATTTGATCCAATATTACTGAAATGGATCGAGTCTTACTTGACAGCAAGAACGCAAAGAGTAAGACTTGACGGCAATCTCTCTAAAATAGTAAATGTTACATCTGGAGTGCCACAAGGTTCACATCTTGGTCCCTTATTATTTGTTTTATTTGTTAACGATGTAGAAAAATATTGAAAGTTCTTCAAGTCTCAGTATATGCAGACGACATGAAACTGTTTATGGAAATATAAAAACCACATGATCTGGATATTTTTCAACACGAAATCAATAATTTTTACACCTGGTGTCAATAATGCTTGTTAGAACTTAACGTTAAAAAATGCACCTCTATATCGTTTTCGAGAAATCATTCCAAAACACAAAAAACAGTTTCTCTAGGTCAGATAGTAATTGAAAGATGTCATCAAATTAGAGACCTAGGAGTAATACTTGACTCTAAGTTATCCTTTGCTGATCACCACAATAGTATCATCTATAAAGAAAATAACATGCTTGGGTTTATGAAAACATATTGTTTGCATTTCAACGACCCTTACACATTAAAAAAAACTATATGTGGCATATGCGAGGCCCATACTCGAATACTGTAGCGTTGTTTGGGCTTCATATCAAGGAAAATATGTAAACCGTATAGAATCGGCTCAGAGACAGTTTGTGTTTTTTGCTCTAAGAAAATTAGGTTGGACACGTCTGCCATTGCCATCATATGAGTTGCGATGTTTGATGATTAATTTAAAAGGACTTCAAAGACGAAGAGAGTTCGCAATGTTTGTTTTCATAGCTGATGTTAATGAGCAACGAATAAACAGTTCAGAAGTATTAGAAAACTTAAATTTATATGCTCCTACTCGCTCTCTAAGAAATAGAAATTTATTTTTTATAAACAATCAAAGAACGAACTATGCCAAAAATGCTCCTTTAAATAGAATGATGTCCTGTTTCAACACATACAGCGAAACGATTGATATCACAATGAATAAAAATATACTAAATTTTTTTTATTTTTTGTGGGGCTAACTAGACAAAACTTAATTAAAAACTGCTAAGCATAAATGTAACAAGGTTTACAAAATGATTGACGACAAATGAATAAATAGATAAGTAATACTTACAGCTCCAATACCTTATAAGTTATAATAAAAAATGCAATCGATTGTTGCATATTAGGCTGAGTCAAGGGTCAACCTACGTGGTTTTTGAGGCAATCTTCCTTGTACAGCTTCGAGTCCTTCGTCTTATTCGTCACGAAAACTTTGGTCTTTGCTCCGCAGCTGCATGTGCCTTGCTAAATCATCAGTTTTTTTTTTGACAAATTTGTCCATAAAAGCAAACTTAAACTTCGCAGGAGTCGCAATGTACAATTTTTGGCCAGGAAGCTGTCCGAAATCCATTTTGACGTAGGTTTCATCGTCGATCTGCAGGCATCCTAAGTACTTTGTCAAAACCTGCTGGTACAATTTCCGAGCTCGAGTTTTGGTAACGAAACATTGCTTCAGCGTTCTGTTTGGTTGCTTGCTGACTCGATAAGAACGATATCCTGCTCGCCAACGAATTCTTCGAACATTACAGCGAGCAGTTTGTGCGATTTCATTATCTGATAGTCCAGGGTTTGCTCTGACGGTTCTCAACACCTTCTGGTTCCGCTTGCGGTCATATATTCCACTACGACACTTACCTTAAGGCACTCGATCCACGCTCTTTCGCTCCCTGAAAAGTTTGAGCACATCATGCACGGTTGATTTGGCAATTTTCGATGTGTTTGCGGTTTTTATTGCGGACCACGTTGGATTATCAACGTG
>JASCZW010014366.1:0-23115 GCA_034211315.2 Aedes japonicus
AATATGATGTTCACCCAGATGGCCTGAATCCCAGCTCTGAGCCTATGGAATACCTAAAACCAGAAATGAGAAGAAAATTGTTAATTTTCCATTTAATTCCAACTACCTGTTATCTCTGACATTGCTGCAGAGTTTCAAGTCTGGCTACGATAAGATTTCAGTGTCTGATTCCAAACTAGATTGAACTAAATGAAAATAATTATTTTCTCTTCCTGCTCTAGCATTTATCTTGCAAATAATTAGAGCGTTATTTTCAACATTGAATAGGAGACTAAACCATCAGCACATATAAACAGTTATCATTATCTCATTTACACTCAAGCAACTCAATCAACGACTTATCAGTGCCAAATCATGTTCCATACAAACTTGTTAAATTTAATCACTGATGAGTTAAGAAGGATGATTTTCTGTGTCATCATCTGGACGATGATACAGTTATTCCCAGCAGCACTGAATCTCCCACTTTGTTCATTCTCGATTGTTATAATTATATCTGGAGGCGAGTTGCTTTCATCACCGAGTTGGGAATCGTCAAGACATTCTCCGGCAGCTGCATAAAGAAAAGGCCTAGGATGATCTCTAGTTGATATTAAAAGAACATGTTTAGCCGAACATGTTCTTCAGTGAAATTCGATTACCTGAGAACAGCTTGTAGTGCAGAAGAATGACAATCTGATGTTTACCCCTACAGTTTGCTGTTGCTCATGTTCGTTTCGATATTCTTCGACTGTCAGGTTCTTTCCCGGTGAGCGTTTATCGTCGCCTTCATCAAGACATTTTCAACACAGGTTACAGCCGTACCTGCAGACGGCGAGTTTCAAATGCTTGCGGATAAATCTCGAGCATTTTATCAGCATTTGTCTGCGCATTGTATTGATAGAATGAAATGATATTGCAGACAAAAATTAAATACGTCCATCAGCTAGTTCTGTAACGAATACCATCGAATAGACTTTATTAAATACGACCATCTTCGTTCACAGTAACATGTTCATTACTGCAATGAGCGAATGGCATTCATCATTGCATAACGCCACCGACTGTCAAAAACTGTAACCATAGATGTAAATGCCAATAGGCCGCTTGATTTGTGCAGACAGCCACTGTTTTTACCAAAACGTTGCAATAGTGAACTTGCACTAAAGACGTTGCAATTAACGAAATTGCACAGCACGGGTCACGTAGTGCTGCAGTGATCGCCACAGTCGCCAGTTTACATGCTCGATCTGTTTTCGACTGACAGTGAACAAGGCAGTGAGCCAAACAGTGAAAACGTATCGAAAACATGTTGTTCATTCAGTTGACAATACGCTTATGACAAAAGATTCTGTCCGTTCACATAGGGCGGTATGTCCACATTTACACTGTTACATCAAATTTATTTTGAGGATAAGAAAATATTGCCAGTCAGCCACGAAAATTTCGTTTGTATTTATATGAAAATAGAATCGAGATATCATGTTACATTCTGTAACACTGAAATATGTTGGGAATATCTCACATTTTAATACTTGCACTGGAACTTTAATAAGCCAATTGACATTCCAAGAATAATACAATATAATGCAGAATATGACACAAACAAAGTAGAATATACATATGTAATTTGCACATATTTTCTACAAATATCACAATTAGTCTCGAATGATTAGTCCTGCAGTTGACGTTGTCACACATTGAAAAGGAGATAGGATACTTATGGTTACTGAGGGCCATAATTATACTGCATGTTTCTGCTGACGCTAGCCCGACCGCAAATCTAAACACAGGTGAATATCATTGCAATAATGCTTCATAACGTTCTCTACTTGCCGGTTAAGCCTGCAGCAGTATTCGTCTGAAAGAACGCCCTCCGTAAATATACGATGTGTCAGTAGTCAACAGTTCCATGATAGATACGAATGGTCATTGACAAAATGCATGTAGCTTCTCTACATGCCAGAGAATGCTTGGTTGTTTCATGATCCGCTAACACCACAGGAAACATTGCTAGGATTTTCATCGGCACACTTCACATCTCTACAGTTTTGGGTTCAGTTCTTCATGTTTTCATGCGATACTGTCTTCTATGCTCTCTCGTTTTGTCTTCAGACAGCGATTTGTGGATTGCATGGTGTCAATTGCTTCTCCACTTCTCTTGTATACTGAGACAAGGTGAATGGCTATCGTGTTGTTTCTAACACTTGTGCTGGACCAGATAGTTAACCATTGATTTTGGGGAATTTTCCGAACATTGTCACACTTCGTATTGTTCCGGTGATGACTGTATTAGCGAAAAAGCAATACTAAACCACATCACTGGATTGACAGACTAGCATTTAATCAATTATCTCAAGTATTTTATGTAACAACTGATATGTCCTAGCATTCTACTATCGCTCTGTTTAAAATTTAACCTTCCCGACAAAGCATCTGACTCGTTACAGGGTCTCCTCCAGCCACATGAAGTTAATCACGCTTTACGTCATCGATGCTCGAATATTTTGACGGTGACGTGTCCGTGGCATTAAACAGGATTATATCGAGAGGTTTTACGGCTGTCGGAATACCTGCAACTAGAAATTCATTGAAAAATTATAATTGATTGAATCAATCATCTTTGCGCTGATTACATTCCGCCCAGCGAGACAGTGCCGCAGCTGAAATTAAATGAAGCTACTACCTTCTCTAATTTCTTAGTTATTTATAATTTATTTTTAATGTATTTGATTCTCTGCACAAAACCTTCATTAATCTCTTTCCCAATTTTAAAGAAAACTAGAGTCGTTTGATTACCCAGTTTGTTATAATTTTGAAAACTTAAAGATTTGTGATAACGACTACCTGCTGCCAATGAACTTGAATACGTGAAGAATGTTAGAGCCAGGTTCTTTCTCCATCTTTCATATTGACATAGGCGTAAAGAAAATATTGATAATCACACAGCTGTTGTTTTGCTGCTACATGTTAACACATCAGAAAGAACAGCAGTTAATAAACCATCGTTAAACATGCCTTCAGGGTTATAATATCATCACATACGTTACGAAGTGAAAAGAAAACGTGATCCAGCTAGAATCGTACTGCTGCTGCCATTACTAATTCCGGTAGAGAGGCAGCACCGGGACTTCATAGCGACGAGAAGGCAAAGCACTTTGCGGCGGTTATATGGACAGCCATTGAGACAGGAAACGTTAATACTATCTTCTCGCGAAAAAATTGTTACCAGATCATATCATGGTCACGGCGTTACGAGCGAAGGAAGCAACATTCCCGGCGAATATTTCGTCGATTTAACACGAGGCGGTGCAGCATCACGATCAGAAAGGAACAGACGCACGTTGATAATCCGACGGAGTGCAGGGCTGGTTTCATTTATTCCATATACAGCTCGGTGTAAGGTACAGGCGTTACATCGATTGCAGTTATCATCTGACGAAAGCCTGAGTGGATGCATGTTACCTACATTTAGTCCGGTCAGTATGTATTCCACTTCGTTGCGGCATGATCTGCAAATTACGCAAATGGGCACTAACTTGAAGGTCGCCGACGGGTATCGCCAAGACGAGTTGGTAGACAAGGCAAAGACACGTGGGCTAGCTGAGACGCATGTTCCAGGCACGATTACGAGTCGAACTTATTGGTACTAGCAACGACGAATGAGATGAAGATTCACTGTTAGACAAACGTCTTCTGAAAATCACCGAAAGGCGTAGGCGCAGTGCTCAGACTGATGCGTTAGCCACATACGGTCTAAAATTGTCACCAGATGGTTGAACACATTTCAACGAGTACTTCGGCAACCTTGCTTTCATGATTGAAAACACGATTGCCCGTAGCAGCTAGAGCCTGTAAAGCGACACGGCATACATTGCATGTAGATTTATCTTCGATCAGTACAAGGCCACCATCGAACATGCCAAGATGAGTTGACGCACGAATTCGGATGACGGATACGAAGGTTAACACTTACCAAAACTCGACGAGACCCATGGGCTCGACGATCTGGGGGTTTTACGTTGATACTTACAAGGTTCCAGGACGTGCCAATAAAGAGGAACGGGTACAATGAAGCCAACGAAAATCATACATAGCGAACAGAAGAAACTGAGCTGAATCAGTTAAATGAATCTGAACCGCGTTCCAACTTCCGATTCTGCCGAATTCACGGACATTGCTGTTCGGTCAGCACTGTGTATGATAAACGCACGGAGTACGTTGCCATGAGTCTCGGTAGACGATTTGGAATCGGGATTGAGAACTGCTGCAACAGCATATGGTACATATCTGGCGGAACGAAGAAAACGAGGCGACAAACACATACTGATGTAGAGATTACGTGCACGCAGTTGCAGATACTGATTTGTTATCCCGAGAACAAGCAGACATCATCTATTCCTGCCTGCGCCCCTCGCTATGTCACTGCGTTATTAATCACAGCAACCCTGATCGTCCTTACTTTCAGTTGTTACAAGAGAACACCGGTTACTATAGAACGTTAAAAACCACATTGTGAACGCTGTTCACTTTGTATACATGCCCCATCCATTAAGATATTACGCACATAAAATAAACAAACCCATGATACAGCCGTTCATCTTCACATGGATTGCCATATCAGATATTCGTCAGTGCGTGGTCATTGATATGAACTGCCGCAGATAATCAGATTGGCATGCTTGCTCATTGAATGAGGGCATATTGGCCTTCGACTGTTCATGATTCTCTCAAGCACTGGTCATGCTTGCTCGTTGACTTCAATCAGTTTCAGATGGATTCATTGATCTGGAGCCCAGATCTCCGACGAGGATGCCCAGTTACCTTTAGCGTTCCATATCACATTGGGGCTCTTTGTTGCGGCATTCCGCCGCCCTTCCAATGGGTTCATATGCCTTCCGGCACTATGGTTGAGGTATGCATTTGAAGAATCCACGAGTGAATCTCCTGCAGAATTGCGTATTGCATGCAGAATGCATCAATGCGTAATGAACTCAACTACATGAACATGTTTCCAGTGAACTCCGAAGACCACGTTTATCATTGCATCGGTTTCTAAAGAAGCCATGCCTTATTTCACTCTGATATTTAGGCGTTTAATATCTGTACCTGTTGACGAAACAAAGCCATGCATAAGAAGTTGATTCAGACGAAGGTTCGGCCCTGGTCATTCATGCATAAAACTACTAGATTCTCTCGCTCAAGAAGTCTCCATGGTGCTACATTTGTTCAAGGCTCATTACGCTGATGAGCGATATATTCAATACCAAGACAGATTCCATTGAAGACTTTCTTTCCAGAATCTGCATCATACTGATTGTCAACTTGTGCTAGTCAGTTTGCCGTCTTACGTTTGCCGTATGACTTCACGGATGATACTGCTCTATGGGAAAGACTCGTTCATCTTCGTAAACTGCAATTTGTTTAAATATTTTCTCGATATCGAAAGCTCGAGCTTGCCATACCACACCACTAGTGATTCATGCCATGAGATCACTTGTTCACTGGCCGTTTATAGTCATGAGATAGAGACGGATATCAGTTTACTGAAATAATGTACATGTCATCTGACATCAAGATACCTATATCACGTAAATGCATGTAGTGCGAGTTGTTCTCATTGCACTGATATAGAGTACCTTGATATCGGCATCTATGCGTATAATTTCACAGGCTGGTATCTAAAACTGATACTTTATATCACGTACATGCGTTGCAGTATGAACGTGGTAAGACTTTCATTACGTCTGTCTTTATATTATTTGACATGTTGAGGTCAGTGTTTTTACTGATATAGCACATTTTATCTTTCAGGTTTTATTATTTATTTATTGATTTTACGAGACATTATTACATCACATAGAATGATAACCTTAAAAATTCCGTACTAGATACTGAAAATTTAACGCATCACTCTGTATAAAGAGATGCAGTCTGATCTACGCCTAATTGATTTTAATAGCGTGAGTTAAATTATGAGAGAGATATATTTCAGGAAAAATACATGGGAGCAGCTGACTACCTTAACACACATTATCGCAACTATATACTTAATTATTTTCTGCTCACACTGATAATTTTGCCTACTTGATTTGCAGCATTGTAATGCATACATTTGATTTATTCTGTCAATGTATAAATCTGGCTTCGCGTATTCAATAATTGATAGATCGAATATTGTTTTAGCATAAATTTATGCTTTGGTATATTTATTTCTCTCCGTGTACTCTGAAAATGGTCATCGGTTGCAGGAATGAAGACCTGAATGGTCAGAATAATGGGCATGTTATGTTGCAAATATTAGTTCATACATGAATCAATATCTTCGAAATACGAACCTTCACAACTTTGATGAATACGTTCCTAAAACTTGATTTGAAACAAATTACGCTTTGAATGAATTTTTTCTTGACTGACAAAACAACACGATCGTTTTGGATAACTAAAACCAGAGTTCGAACACGCTATTGCAACAGGGCAAAATATATGACGGTACCCAAAAACTCATACTTACTTCACGCAGTTGATACCATAAAAGAATGATTATTAAAATTAATAAACCACTGAAAGTTAGTTGTCTCTTTCGTAGAAGTGGCTGATTTTCAACAAAAACTCCAAAATCCCAATTTAAAATTTTTTCGAAATTTTCAAACAAATTGTGTAGAACTGTCAAAATAAAGAAAATACTTTTAACGGAAACAAACTATCCAGAAAATGTGATGCAATTGAAATGAAGTATACGTTTAGATTAAAAATAGTTTTAACTAAAGTTTTCAGATAATTGTAGACCAAATAAATCAAGTATCTTACAGCACGATTAATTAAAATGAACTTTCAACTAGAAATAATATCGTTTGTTACAGCAGATACACAGAGGAAGGACATTTGGGGGACTTCCCTCCCTCCCTCCCAAAAAGATATTATTATTATGAGCACACAATAAATGATTTTTTGATCTAGCCTACTAAAAAAAAAAGGTGTTTGGGGGGGGCCTAAACAAAATACTCCGTGATTCTTGGCATGATCGACAAAATACAAAACCCGGTCTTTTAAAAAAGTTATATAAATTACATCTGAAAAGAAAAACTTTTATGTTAGAACCATATATTATTTTAATCTTAACAGCAAACATTTATTATTTCTAGTTGAAAGTTCATTTGAAATTAAAATAATTTGCTTTCATTTTTAAAAGATGCCTAGGTGTGGATTTGACAGTTCTACAATTCATCTGAAAAGAAAAACTTTTAAAGTTAAGACTACTTTATTTCAATCTAAGCAGCATTACTTTCATTCAATTGCATCACATTTTCTGGATGAAAGTTTGTTTCGAATAAAAGTAATTTTCTTTTATTTTCAACGATGCTACGGTTTCGATTTGACAGTTCTACAATTTGTTTTGAAAATTTCAACTTTTAAATGTAGACCAGCAAAATTTTAAATTGAAGGTTTGGAGGTTTTTGTTTGAAAAGTAAACCGCTTTCTACGAAAAAGAACCAACGCAACTTTTCAATTTTGGCAATGGTTTTATTAATTTTAATAATCATTATTCTTTGTGTGTAGTATCAACTATAATCTTGAAAATGTGCAAAATATAGCCATAAAAGGAGTTTTACAGATTTACCGTGTACTCAATTTTGCCCTGTTTGGAAATAGCGTGTTTAGAACTCTGAGTTTTGGATTATCCAAAACGATCGTGTTGTTGTTTTTGTCAGTCAAAAGAAGCGCAGCGAAAAGTTGTTCCAGGAAAATAATTTGTTTCAAATCAAGTTTTAGAGACTTTAATATTCATCAAAGTTTGTGAAAGGTTCGTATTTCGAAATATTGGAGTTCGTAGCGTAATTTGTAATTTGCAACCTCTTTGGCACCGGTCCAGCTGGTACGAAACAGTTTGTTCTTGTTATTCAGGTCTTCATTCCTGCAACCGTTGATACATTTTTCAAGAGTACACGGAGAAAAATAAATATACCAAAAAGCATAAATTTTATGCTAAAACCATATTCGATCTATCCAGTTATTGGAATGCATAAACCAGGTTTATACATTGATAAGAATAAATCAAATGTATGCATTACAATGCTTTTTTTAAATCAAAATTAGGCAAAATTATCAATTAATGTGAGCAAATAGTAGAGTATATAGTTGCGATATGTTAGAAGTATTGTTAAGGTGAATCGCTGCTCCATGTATTTTTTCCTATCTTTTATCTCTCTCGCAATTTAACCACGCTATTTAAAATTGATAAACATTGAATCGAACTCCATCAGATTGCTCACAGCAAGTAAGCATACAAATTGATGCGATTAAATTTTCAATATCTAGTACAGATTTTGGGTTACATCAATTCTAAATGTTGATGTAATGGCTGCCGTTGAAAATGCTTCAGTATAAAACAAAAATAAACTAGTAAACAATACCCAGAAACCTAGAAAAAAAATCGAGAATTTGATGAAAGATAAAATATTTGCTGCCATCTTCGAGCAAAGCACACTTTGACCTCCAGCATATTAGGCTTGGCTAATCAAATAATATAAAGACGGATGCAGCAAAGGTACTAAAATGAAGTCTTACACCCCGTTCGCACTACAACTTATATTACGTGATATAAAGTATCTTGATTTCAAATACCATGCAAGTTATTTCCTGTGAAAATTATACGCATAGATGCCGATATCAAGATACTCTATATCACGTAATATAGGTTGTAGTGCGAACGGGGTGTTACAGTACCTTCACACTACAGCATACATTACGTGATATAGAGTATCTTGATATCAAATGACATGTACATTATTTCCAGTGAAAACTAGATGTAAAGTTGCTGATATCAAAATACTCTATCTCACGTAATATAAGCAGTAGTGTGAACAAGTGATCCTCATAGCATGAGGATCACTAGTGTGAACGTACTATTAGGGGCATTGTAACAGCTCAGGCTTTCGATCAGAAAATATTTAAGCTAAATTGCAGTTTACGAGGTGAACGAAGTCTTTTTCCCATAAATTTCTTTTTTGAATATCGTCCATCCATGAGAATGCATACAGCGCAAGCAATAAAACTTTAACAAGCAACCTTTCATTTCTTTTTCTAAGTTATTTAATCCAAATTATGATGCAAGATTCTGGAAAAAAGTCGCTGCAATGTGGAATCTGTCTTGAAGAGCAGCCGGAGGATTGTATCGCTTCACATCAGGCAATGTGTATGGTACGGATGGTTTTTCAGTGTACTCACTGCAATGGAGACTTCTTGAGCAAAGAAGGGCTCTGGAATCATCTGGACATGCATGAGGTATTAAGGGCCAATTTATTCATTCTGAATCAACTACTTATACATAGTAACTTTTGTTTCGTCAACAGGTTACAGATGAAAGTAAGCACTTCAACTATCAAGAAGTGAAAATAAGGCATAAGCTTCTTAAATGCGACGTGTGCAATGATCAGCGTGGATATTCGGAGAGTTCCTACTGGAAGCATGTTCATGTAAGTTGTGGATTCAGTACACATTGATTTCGCATTCTACATGCAATACGCAATTCTTACTGCAGGAAGTTCACTCGTGGATTCTTCAAATGCATACCTCCGGCTCCCTTCCTAATAGTGCCGGAGAAAACATTTCAAATCCTGTACATATGAACCCATTGGAAGGGCAGCAGAATGCCACAACAAAAGAAACTAATGGTAAAATTATGGAGAACATAAAATCAACGACTAGAAATACTAGACATCCTCGTCAGAAAATCTTAGACTCCAAATCGAATGAAGATCCCGCTGAAAAACTGATTGAAGTCAACGAAACAAGTAACGCGGCCGAAGAGGTCCTTGCGAAGAAATCGCAGATACTAGTCGAAAACCCTTTAATATGCCCTCATTGTGGCAAAGCATCTACCAATCTATTATCTGCAGCAGTTCATATCAATGACCACACGCTGACTTGGTGTGATATCTGCAATATAACAATCCATGGCAGATGGGCAGCTTATTATCATAAGGTTTGTTTATTTTTATGTGCGTACAATATCTTATGTAGGATAGGGCATGTTGTTGTTTTCTAAAGAGAAACACGTTTTAACGTTCTAATGGTGGTTTTTTAACTGTTCTATAGTAACCGGTGTTGCTTTGGTGCTGTTGTATATAACACGTATGGCAAGCAAGTAACTAATAGAGCAATCAAGGGTTGCTGTGATTGTCAACACCCCCTCTCAGTTATTTGCTACTAGCAGGGAGCAGGTAGGGACTTCGTGAGGATGTCTGCTTGTTGCTTCTGAGTCGGAATGTAAATCAATTTAATCTTACCATCTGCAACTGCATTACGCATGAAATGGTACTCTACGTCAATGTGTTTGACTCGCCTCGTTTCTTCACGTTCCGCCATCGCAATTGCCCCTTGGTTGTCTTCATATACTGGTACGGGAAACTGCAGTTCATCTTGTTGAAGATCGTTTATCAATCCAGTTCCAAATCGTCTAACTTACGCAGGAACTCATAGCAACGTACTCCGCTTCGGTAAAAGACATCGCCACAGTTGTTTGTTTCTTCGACGACCAGGCAACAATGTTTCCGTGAACCTTCAGCAGAAATCCGGAGACAGATTTGCGGTTGGATTCATTGCTTGATTCCTTCGGATTTCTTCTATTCACTTATGCCATATTTTTCGTTGCTTGTAGGTTCGTAGCACCCGTTTCGCATGCTTCCAATGTTTTTCTCCAGCTGCGTCCTGGAACCTTGCCAAGTATCCAACGACAAAACACAGATCCGGTCGAGAACCCACCATGAGGTTACCGATGAGCTCGCGGTAGGGGTTCTCTTTCGGGTTTGATTCCAAGGAAGTGTTGTAATTGCTTCATGTCCGTCATCTCGAATTCGTGCATCAGCTTCATCTTAACATGTTCGATGTTGGCCTCATTCTCAGCAGCGATCAGAAGGTCATCTACGTATACCACAATGTATACCGTGTCGCTTTTACAGGCTCTAACATACAGGCAATAGTCGTGTTTCGATCGCGAGAAACTTAAGGTTGCCAGGAACTCGTTGAAATGGCTGTTCCAGCATCTGGGTGACTGTTTTAGACCGTAAAGAGAGCGATGTAGCAAACACACTTTATCAGAACTTAGTGCTACCCCCTCTGGACACTGCATATACACCTTTTCGTTGATTTTTCCATGCAGAAAGGCGGTTTTTACATCTAACTGGTGAATCTTCATCTCATTCGTCGTTGCTAGTGCCAATAGAGTTCGACTCGTAAGCAATCGTGCCACAGGTGCATACGTCTCCTTGTAGCCCACGTGTCTCTTTTGCGCGTAGCCCTTGGCTACCAACTTCGTCTTGTAGCGCATAGGCCGCCCGTCAGCATCCGACTTCAAGTTGAATACCCATTTGCATGGTACGGGTCGTACCGCAACGGGGTGTTACACCACGGTCAGTTCGTCTTAGACAGCATGCATCCACTCAGGCTCATTCGGATGACCAACTACATCGATGTAGCATTCGGGAACCTGTACGGAATTTACACCAGCAGAAAGGGCTGTATATGGAATAAAATTAGAAAACCAACCTGGTCTCCTGCACTCCCGACCACTAGACCTCGGATTATCAACATTAGATGTGTTCCTTTCTGATCGTGATGGAAGTGCCGTTGCGCCGCCCTCGCCGTTGTTAAATCGACGAAAATGATTCGCCAGGGATGTTGCTTCCTTCACTCGTAGCATAGCCATTGACCGCCGAATGTACGTCTGAGCAGCAAAACCTTTTTTCGCGAAGGTAGGTATTGCTTTTGCGGTTTCCTTGTCGCGAATATACTCCAACTGGCTGTCCGCTATGTACGCCACCAGAAGTGCTTTTGCCTTCTCGTCCTTCTCCTGGAATTCCGGTTTTGCTGCCTCTTCCACAGGTGGGTAATGTGGCAGCCCTCACCGGCAACGAGCACGATTCCTGCTTTCTTTGCTGGACATCCTGGATCTGGAACGGCTTCAAGAATTTTCTTTTTCACTTCGCTCTTGGCTGGTATGGCGTGTCATGGCCCATAACCTAAAGAGAAACATGTTTTAACGTTCTAATGGTGGTTTATTAACTGTTCCATAGAACCGGTGTTGCTACGGTGGTGTTGTACATAACATGTATGGCAAGCAAGTAACTAACAGACTAATCAAGGGTTGCTGTGATTATCAATATTTTCTTTACATATGTCAATATGGATTAGATGGAGAAAAGGAAACCTGGCTCTGGCGGTGTTGTCTTTTCCGCATATTCAAGTTCATTGAGCAGCAGGTAGTCAGTTGTTTCACAAATCTTTTAAGTTTCAAAATTATGCTTCTAAAACTGAATTGATCAAAACATTTCCTAGTTTTCTTTTAAAATTGGGAAGAGTTAATAGAGGGTTTTATTGCAGAAGTCAAACCGATTAGAAAATAAATTATAAATAACTAGAAATTAGAAGAAAAATTAGTAACTTCCATTTAATTCCAACTACCTTTGCTTATCTTCGACAAGACATCTTGTCGAAGATAAGCAAAGGTAGTTGGAATTAAATGGAAGTTACTAATTTTTCTTCTAATTTCTAGTTACAGGTATTCCACTAAACAGCTCAAACCCTCTAGGATTCAAATTATAAATGCCTGTTTTTGAATACTACGGAACACACGTCACAAATAAAAATATTCAAACTTTCGAGCTTGACGTAAGAAGCATTGTTAACTAGAGTACTATTAACGATTCACTATTAACAAGAGAGGAACCCTGGATTGCTGATACAGTTTCAACTTGTAACGAAAAATCAAATAAGCTGTCGGAGAGGTTTAAATTTTAAGCAAAACGATGAAGCAGAATACTTCGGAACACACTATGAGGTTATTTTTTCAGAACATGCCCAGGACAGTGAAATTGATTCATGCTAGTCTGTCAATCCAGTGTGTGAATATAACGTTTAAAGTATTACTTTTTTTTTCACTTAATACAGTCTAAAAACCACACGGAACCGTTGTACGAGTGTGACAAATGTTCGAGAAAATTTTTAAAAAAATCAATGGTTAACTATCACAGACCCAACTGCAAGGGTGTTAGAAACAACACGATAGCCACAAATCAAACCGCCTACGCCGATCTCGATACAAAAATGAAAATAGAAGTGGAGGAAACACAATTGACACCATGCGAATCCACTAAGAAAGTATCCACTATTGATGATAGTCCTGAAGTGAACCAATACGAGAAACGTCGAGAGGCAGGTGCATCGACGCATGAGGGCACATGTTTGTTAAGTGCTGAACCAAAACTAAGCCAAGAAAGTGGCCCGGAAGTGGTGAAGGTGAATCCTGCCAGTGAAAAATCCTATATCAAGTGTTCCTTCTGTGAAGATATGTTGCCGGATCATGTCGCCCTAACCAAACACATTCTCTACCAACATGTACCGGCTCCATGCGATATCTGCGGACTTACTTTGGTCAATATTATTCGGCTTAGATATCATAAGGTTTGTTGATTTGCGCTTTTTCTGCCTCATTATTTTATTTTATCGTATATTACAGAGGAGCGTTCACTTTCAGACGAAATACTGCTGCAGAACTTGCTCAACGAAATATATTTCAAAGAAACGTTATGAAAAACATTTATTGTTGTGTACGAAAAATGATGTTACCTGTGACGTTTGCGGTCGGGTGCTCAAAACTCTAGCGTCGCTTAGAAAACATGCAGTATGGTGCCAGCCTCCGGAGAAAACCACCAACAAAGTATCTAAGCTAAAATGTCCCGACTGTGGCAGATTGGTTCGCGGGGCGGAAGCTTTAAGTAAACACAGGACTGAGAATCATTCGAAGTTCAATTGTGATATTTGCGAAATAACGATCGTAGGAAAATATAATTGCAAATTACATATGGTATGTTCTACTTGTTTGTCATATTCTCATTATAATTGTATTATTCTTCAAAATTGTCCAGTTGACTTATTAAGAGTTCAGATTTTTAATTATTAAAAAAATATTGAATGTTCCCCGGCTATGTCTTCAGTGTTACAAATTGTAACATGGGCTTGTCTCGGTTCACAATTTTCACTATAAATCTAAACTGAAATTTTCGTAAGCTGACACAACAACATATTTTGCTTATCCTCCAAATAGAACACGATAATAACAATTAATAAAAGTGGACCTTACCACCCTAAATTGTTTTATGTCATGAACAGTTAAGAGATCTTACAATCATAAAAAAAACCTGTGTTGTGTTAGTCTTGAATATTTCTTATGTTTCGATACGTTTTTCACTGTTTAATACACTGCCGCTGTTCACATATCAGTCGAAAACAAGATCGAGCACATGTAAACTGGCGACTTTTATGTGAATGGCGGTCGTACAGCTTTCATATACAGTGACCATTCTCTTATTGCAATTTCGTTAATTGCAACGTCTTTGAATTGCAAGTTCACTAATTGCAACGTTTTGCAATTAAAAAGCAATTAACTGTCATATGCAAATGTCAAGCGGTAATCTGTCATTTACGATCTATGGTTCACGAGTTTTTGACAGTCGATTTGGCGTTGTCAAATGTTGCAATGAGTGAATGCCATTCGCTCATTGCAATGTGAACATGTTGCAATGAACGAATGGTCACTGTAGCAGGCAACCAAAATTCATATTCCTTACTTGTGGGAAGATATTCGTTACAAAATTTAAATTTGATGGACATTGTTTAATTTTTTTTGTCTACAATATCATTTCATTCTACTCAGTATACAATGCACACGAACAAATCTTTTGAATGTAAAAAATGCTCGAAGATATTTATCCGCAAAAGAGCATTTGAGGCTCATGTACCGGTATGTGCACAAAGGAATACGAGCTGTAACCTGTGTTGGAAAATGTGCAGAAATAGTGAAAGTCTTCGGCGGCATCGATTAAACGCTCACAGGGGAAAGAACCTGACAGTCGAGAATATCAGAGATTTTTTGGACACTGAGGCGCAACAGCAAAACGCTGTAGAGGAGATGCAACCTGATAAACCGGCATCGGATTGTGGAAGTTCTTCTGCACTACAAACTGTTCTCAAGGTAATCGAAAATTTCACCTCTTGTTGAAGACCATGTTCAGCTAAACATGTTCTTTTGTATATCAACTAGGAATCATCTAAACCTTTTCTTTGTATTCTACAGCACCGAAATAATAACGACGATTCCCAACTCGATGTGAGGGAGGGTGAAACCAACTCTACTTCACCTCAAGATGAGAATATAACAATCGAAATGGACATCAAAGTGGAAGATTCAGTGCTGCAGGAATAACTATATCATCGTCCAAATGATGACTAGGAAAAATCATCCTTCGTAACTCGGCCAGTGTTAGGAGGCTTTAAGTTTGTATAAGGTTTCTATGATTTGGCACTGATTAAAGAATCGTTGATTTGAAGGTTGCTTGAGTGTAGAGTAAGTGTGATAACTTGTTTATATGTGCTGATGGTTTTCAGATCTCCTATTCATGTTTGAAAAATGCCCTTCCAATTATTTAATTTGCAAAGATAAATGCTAGAAACGGGAAGAAAAATGAGTATTTTCCATTTAATTCCAACTACTAATTCCAAGTCGAGACACTGAAGAAGTCTGCACATTGTAGACGAAATACGCGTATCTGTCAAGATAAGCAAAGGTAGTTGGAATTAAATGGAAAATACTAATTTTTCTTCTCATTTCTAGTTTTAGGTATTCCACTAAACAGCTCAAACTCTCTAGGATTCAAAGATAAATGATTCATCGCCATAAAAAGTTGAACAACGCTACACAGCAAAAGCTTAGAAAGCATGAATGCAATTTTGTACACGGAGAAAATCATAAATACACTAGGGCTTTTTTACACGGGGATACGTTCCACTTTTACTATGAAGCCGCATTAAAAAAGACTTAATAGAGTTTATCAATTCACATGCATAAACATTTTAAATTGCTTCGATATTCCCTCTCCCTGGCTAGATTTTGTACCTGGACGCTGGTGGGAGGGCCCAATCTCATGTTAAAGATTCATTGGAGATAGCTGATTTATGATAGATGTCGCTAGGTCATGTCATTGTATGACCTTCTACTCTAATGAACCATTCATGGGAAAGCCAAAGGTCCAGCCACACAAAGTAGTGATAATATCACACTCGCTCCTCTCTATTTAATAGCCGCGTCGTAGCACGCATGTATACAGGCACTAAAGTTGAGTGTGATATTGGCGGGTTGGGCCGCAAATCGCTAAAAATTTAATCATAGATAGATTTATTCAACATTGAAAACTTTTAAAATTCAATTTGGGGTGAAGTTTGAACTGTGTCATAGAATTTCATATGCAGTGGACTTCTAGACCGTGGCAATAAGTATTGTGGTTTTGTGGGATGCGGAGGGCCCGTTTAGGAACTCAGAGTATCATATCACTGGGGTTTGTCATAGGTGTGTTTGTTCAGAATGAAAGAGGTGTTCTGCCGGCGGGCTTTGCCGCAATTTACGCTTAGACGAGGCTAGAAACAGTTTGTAGACGCCTAGTTTGTAGTTAAGGGACACGACAGGAGGTGCAGTTGAGGTTCGTTTGAATAATATTTGATTTATGACAATCACACTTATTTTTAATGATATGATCGTTATCTATTGTTATATGAACAATTGAGTGTTTGTTATTATACTTACCTTGTTAATGTCTACTTGTATATAGTTTGTAGTACTTTCTCTTATGTTAAATATGTTGACTTTAGATAATGTAATGCTTGATATTTAACTGGTTCTTGTTCTTACATAAAATGCATACTTATATAATTAGCATCTCCACTTTTAACTTTTATTTTATTATTATTTTTTCTTATTTAGTTTTCCGCGTCTTGAATCTAAATCAATCATTAAAGTGCACCTCGGATAGAGTTGTAACATCTAACATCAACTCTATTGGAGGAACCTGGAGGGTCTACTAAGGTTCTGCACTAACATTATCATTACTAACACAGATCACTTGTCTTTAATTTTGTTTTTCTTTTTGTTTTTCCGCATATCTATTATACTGCCGTGAAACGCGTATCAATTCCATCTTAGCTTGGTTTCCTATTCATGCGTTTCGCGGCAGTATACATCTTCTCTTAGCCACATTTGCACTTTTGGTCTATCAGATGTTAAAGGTAATTAAATTACCATTATTCTATAGCTTTCTGAAATGATTTCAATTCTCGACCACCTATATCTAAATTATTGTATTTTTGTAGTAGTTTACTAACAAAATTAGCCCTTAAGATAGGGCGTTGTGATAATATCACCATATTTTTAACATATTCCATTTCTATCTTTTTTCCGGTGTTTTATATGCGGAGACATCAAGTAAAAATGGAGCATATGAGATACGATAATGGAAGCAACGACATGCAATCAACCCCATTCGAAGGAGGGTAAGTAAGAACAAACTTGAACAGGTGAGTCAAAATAATCCTCTTAAAATTAAATGCTTTGTTGATTGATCGCGATATACTCAAACGTTAACAGTGCCTATCTGACCGACATTGGTTTCCTTCGTCTGACATGCAGTTCATCAGTTTTATTGGTCCATATTTAAACCAAAATTTTAGTTGAATTGATTCCTATTTTGTATTGGTACAACTACTTTTTATTGCGTATAACAATACTTTATGATTTTTGTTACAACTAATTCCAATGGTTTGTTTATGGCAACCGTAAGAAGTGTATCGAAAATAAGCTATCCACAAACTTTCTTTCAAATTATGTTGAAAACCGATATTTTATTCATATAAAAAATTGATCCTTTATTGTACGAGGTTAAACTTGAACATAATGAAGACCAGATGAAATTTAAGTTATTCCTTCACGAATTTTCGAACTTTGGATCGAATGCTCTTCATCAAGTTCCGAACAAGTGTTGCATCGCATTTTTTGGACGCTTGAGCCCAAATTTTTTTGAACTCCTGTATGTTCCCAGCTGCCTTACCAGTCTTCTTGAAGACCCTCTTCACGATTGCCCAGTAACGTTAGATGGGTCGAAGCTGAGGGCAATTTGGTGGATTGATATTTTTCTCAACGAAATCTATACCCTTTTCCGCAAGCCAATTGAGAGTGGTTTTGGCATAGTGAGCCGACGCTGAATCCGGCCAAAACAGTGGAGGTGTACTATGCTTCTTATATAAAGGCAACAATCTCTTCTGGAGACACTCAGATCGATAGATTTCCGTATTTATAGTTCCGGTAGTGTAAAAAATGGTTGACTTCAAACCACAGGAACATATTGCTTGCCATACTAGTACCTTTCGACCGAATTTCTCCACTTGAATCGAAAAAACGCTAATACAATTTCCGGGCCCTTGTTGCTGCTCGCTTCTTCTGTTCTGCACTTTGTTTCGAGATTTTCTGCTTCTTGTAGGTCTTCAGGTGGTTTCGCCTCTTGATACGCTGGATCATTCCGACACTCGTTCCTGCTTTTTTGGCCAAATCACGTATTGACATTGTGATGATTAGAGATACCACTTTCTGCTCCAGTTTCGGGTTGAAAGAACCGGATTTTCTGCCTCTTCCTGGTAGCTCATCCAAAGAATAGTGTTCCCCAAACTTATTAATGATGGTTTTAACACTCGTATGATGCATTCCAAACCGCTTCGCCAATTTTCGCATAGTAATACCATGTGTCCAGAACCTTAATTTTCACTTCCTTTTCAATACGCGACATTTTGAAAACGCAGAATTTGAACCGCACAAACAAGTAAATAAAAGAAAGCTGACAGTCAAACGCACAGCATGCAGTGTTCAGAGCATAAAAAACTATCACAAACACAACACACTTGAACCCGATTTGTACAGACGACATCCAATCGAATTTTGAATGTCTAATAGTACGTTCACACTACAGCTTATATTACGTAATATAGAGTATCTTGATAGCAAATGACATGTATATTATTTCCAGTGAAAAGTAGATGTGTAGTGGCTGATATCAAGATACTCGATATCACGTTATATAAGCAGTAGTGCGAACGTACTATAATGCATACCCAGACAACCAAAATGCACGCATATTGAAAGTTGTTTTTATGATATACAAACATATATGTAAGTAAACAGATCGTATAGAATGCAAAAATATGGCTTATTCGTGCAAAAGTGGAGCCGTATACGTGCAAATTCCATTCTTTTCCTTAACGAGTTGATTTGATATCGTATGCGATTGAATTTGTAATAACACATTCGATTTAACAAGCTTAGCGATGTTTATCCGATTTAGTTTGTAACGCAGTAGGATAATAAATTACACATCGTATCTTAGTCGAATATTTGCACTCCTTACGATTTAACTTAAACATAAAACGATAAAGGCCACAATTAATTGCGATGTTGCCTTAAAATATAGGAATATACGATACTTTTTGAACACTGTTATACGACTTGTGGTTGTCTGGGTAATTATGCCCACTGAAGCTGACCCAGCTTCCCTAATAAATTTCGTATGGTTATTTTTCTTAACGACCTATTTGGGGTATTCTCCAAACCATTAAAGAAATGGTTGGGGATTTATGATATCGTTCGTTTAAGGTAATCTTTTATTAGGGTTTCATTTTCCGAAATTTATGCCAAATGACCGTAATATTTTTCTTTTTTTTCTTTGTTTTATGCCAAATGACCATTTTGCGAAAAGTCCATTCAATATCCAATATCTTATCACCGACAAACCGACATGAATGACAATAAGAAATATCTCAATATTTCTGTTTAAATAATATTACTGACATCTCTCTTCATGTTCGCCAAAAACGTTTATTGAAGCCACGAACACGCTTGGGAACATGATGAGAAGGTTCATGTCTGAGCAATTCTGGACACATTTATTTGATCTAGATAAAATGATTATATAGGTTTTGACAGATGGTATCGCTGCACATATGAATCGGTCGTTATGGATTCTTGATCAATAGTGAAGATCGAGTTGCATGTCGGTTTGTCGGTGATTTTATGCCCAACAACTTTATGCTAAACGAACTGACCCATACCCTGAAAAAAATCTATCGTTATACCGACAGTTAAATCATGGTCAAGATGACTATCGCATATAAGGGAACGTACATTAATCATGTCACGAAAAAAATTACTTTTTATAAGCCCCATCTTGTCACGTTTTTTGTATGAACCTTCAATTTTTTTGTACATATAGATCGTCACGTTTTCCCAAACCCCCCCTCCCCCCTTACTGCGTGACATAATTAATGGACCTTCCTTAATGGTTACAATAACCATGAAAATGGTCGAATTCTAGACAAAATAGTCAAAAGGTCGAAAGTAACATTTGTAAACAATGACTTCTAGCGTATTTTTCTGGGATCTGCTTGCTCCCACGAACCAAATAGCACCAGAAATAGATACAAGGAGCTATTACCTACCCGTTGGTAGTGGATGTAGATGTTAGCAACCTGGCATTTTCAGGAAATTTACGTTTAAAGTCATTGTTTACAAATGTTACTTTCGACCTTTTGACGATTTTGTCTAGAATTCACCTCTTCATCACGGAGAAAAATGAGTCTATTTTGAAACAAACAATTATTTGGTTGTTATTCAAACACAATTCTGGTTGTACAAATGTCGATATATGTTCTTTTTTAATCCTCGGCTTCAGTTGTGTCTAACGAGTTTTTCACGTTATTTTCACACACAAAAATTGCATTAATTCAAATTCGAATTAATTTGATTTAAACTTTAAACACTTTAGTTTATTACAACCGTAAACAGATTTCTTTTCATCGAAAGTTAGGTTGACAGAAACAGATCAGATGTTGGGTTGAGTCAATCCAAATGCTCAGGTAAAAGCAAACTGATTTTAGTTTTAGAATAGTTCGAAAAACAAACTGAATAATAAGTTTGTTTCAGTTGAGCTGTCAATCAGATATCGCAAGAGATTTTGTTTGCCTAAACAAGCGTGTTATTTGTAATTTTCAATGTTTCAAATTTTGCATGGCTAGCCGCTTCGGAACTTGCCGAACTTCGCAGTCGCCCTTCAACAGCAAGGACGTCTTGAGGGAGTCGTTGCAGGATTTTTTAAGGCAGCCAAAACTCTTCCACCACGGTAGTTTGTAAACTTTTTTTATTAGGGATAATTAATATCAGTATGCATTCGCATTTTGGTCCGCATGAAACAATTTTTACTATAAAAAAATGCTATAACATTTTGGACACCCAAAGTTTTCAACACATTTGTCAAAACCCTTTCTGATGGTGAATGCATAACAGCTCATGCTGAAAAGATTTCAAATGCAATGGGCAGTTTTGCATTCATCAATGGTAAAATGAAAAAAAAGACCGGCCTACAGCATCGGATGTGAAAAAATGTCCATTTGATATCAACAGATTGTTGGTTGTTTCAACCCGTATTGTTGGTTTCATCAAGCATTTTGTTGTTTATTCCAAACAACTAGTTGGTTTGATTCAAACCGCAAATTGGTTGAAGCAAACTGCTAGGCACCTGCAACTGCATTCACCTAAGCTTAACAGCTGTCAAAATAGAACAACCAATATTATAGTTGTATCAACCAAACTTTTGTTGAATTCAGGTACTAATCCATAACAAAAACAACCTTTATTTTTAGTTTATTTCAAGCATTGTTCTCTGTCAAAGCAAACCGAGAATTTGTTTAGACAAATTTCAATATGAAATTTTGGTTGAAACAACTAGTGATCCTCAGAGTACAGAGATATGCGGAAATTCAATCCGACGGTTTGGCAACGGTGTTCGTTTTGTTTACAAAAGCTGCTAACACTTCCGCAGAGTAAAATGTTACAGCCTTGTGCGTGACTTCATCGTTGTCAGCTTTTATTGTTTACAGTTATAACGTACAAGTAATTTGTTTATTATTTATTTAAAAAACTATCAACTATGAAGTGTATTGCAATGTTTTGCACAAACCGCGGAGGTGTTAAATCATCGAATTGCGTCAACATAAACTACGTCTTGAATATTGTTGGTGTACACCAATGTATCACCGTATATGTACACACTCAGAAAATTTTACAGTATTCGGTAAGTTTTTACCGAACTTTCAACCGCTGAACAGCTCGGTAATCCGATTTTACGGATTTCGGTAAAATTTGACAAGTTCCGGTAATTTTTTTGCCGGAATACTGTAAAATTTCACAGAAATCCGGTAAATCGGATTACCGAACCTTCAGCTGTTCAAAGTTCGGTAAATAATTACCGAATACTGTAAAATTTTCTGAGTGTGTAAATTACAAAATTGAGACAAGACTGAAAGCGGGTTGTCCGGAGACTGTAGTATGGACGACTAGTAACTTTCCGAATACTCTGATGATAACTATTGCAGACTTGAATGGGTATGTAGGTGATTCCTAATGTTGAGTTCAGACTTGGCGAATTCATTATTGAACGGCTATGAGGGAATCTGCGATCCAAACACACAGACAGAATTAGACACTGGAGCAGAATTCTCTTCAAAATACTGTCAACACGGCACCAGTGAAATGAATTGACTGTGAATTGAATTGAAATGAATTGAAATGCACAGCAAAATAAAAAATGGCCTTCTGTACAAATGCCGACAAATTTTCATTTCAGCAACACAAGCAACATTATCGAAGAGAGATAATAATAAAATATTATGTTATTATTACATCACGAGTTCAGCAGAATACGAATGATTCATTTTTTGAAGCGTAATAAATATAAACCATTTATTTTAACTCCATTTCAATACTTAGCAATCGAAACATTTCAGCAAACAGTAAACATGCTCGTTTGGCTCAGATTTTGACAGTTCTCGCTGCTCGATTGGCTCAACATGGCCGCTTCCGCATATCTCTGTACTCTGAGGATCACTAGAAACAACCTAAGACTTGATTATATTTACTAAAGTTTTTTCTCCGTGATAGTATTCTTGGGCTATTCCGACATTATGGCAAATGTTGGATCAACTATTTTTAATGGTCGTTTTGACCACGATCATAGTCGGTACAAAAGCACTATACTGCAATAGTCATCCTAACCCCCAATAATGGTAAAATTGACTATCAAATTTGTCTCTGTGTAATCTTGGAAATGTGCAAAATATAATCATAAAATGAGTATTCCAGATTTACCGTATACCCATTATTGACATTTTTTTGTCACTGAAAGAAACGCTATTTCCGGAGCAATTTGCGAT
>JASCZW010014367.1:0-23112 GCA_034211315.2 Aedes japonicus
AAAATCTGGAAATAAAACTACCATGTTACCTCGACTCATGTATGTCTAAAGGGTGATACGGTCAAAATTTGGTCAAGGGAAAACGCGTGTAAATCGGTGAAATCGTTTATTTAAAAAATCAAATTAAATTTCTTTTTCAAGTTCAATTAGTATAAAATTCAGGAAAATATTCAGTTAGGCTTCCGCTTTTCCAAATCCGAATTGCCGGGCCTTACGCTTGACCCCTGCCATCAGATTTTGTACAGCCACCTTGTCCACCTTCTTCGCCGCAGAAAGCCAGTTTGCCTTGAACTGCTGCTCGTCCTTAGCAGTTTTTTTGGTCTTCTTTAGGTTCCGCTTGACAATAGCCCAGTATTTCTCAATTGGGCGGAGCTCTGGCGTGTTGGGAGGGTTCTTGTCCTTGGGAACCACCTGCACGTTGTTGGCGGCGTACCACTCCATGGCCTTTTTACCGTAATGGCAAAGATGCCAAATCCGGCCAAAACAGTACGGAACAACCGTGTTTCTTCAGGAAAGGCAGCAGACGTTTATTCAAACACTCTTTCACGTAAATTTCTTGGTTGACAGTCCCGGAAGCTATGAAAATGCTGCTTTTCAAGCCACAGGTACAGATGGTTTGCCAAACCAGATATTTCTTTGCGAACTTTGACAGTTTCGTGTGCTTGAAAATATCTGCTACCTTTCCCTTCCTTTTGCCGTATAAAACTCCTGTCCCGGAAGCTGCTTGTAGTCGGCTTTGACGTAGGTTTCGTCGTCCATTACCACGCAGTCAAACTTCGTCAGCATCGTCGTGTACAGCCTCCGGGATCGCGCTTTGGCCGTCGTATTTTGTTTATCATCGCGATTTGGAGTCACTACCTTCTTGTAAGTCGATAGTCCGGCTCGTTTTTTGGCTCGATGCACGGTTGTAGACGATACACCCAGCTTATTTGCGGCATCTCGGAGAGATAGGTTAGGTTTCGCTTGAAACTACCGGGCAACTCTCTTTGTCGTCTCAGCGGCTTCCGGTTTTCGATTTCGCCCCGATCCAGACTTCCTGGCTGTCGACAAACGTTCCCCAAACACTTTAATTACATTTGTAACGGTTGATTTGGCAACTTTTAGCGATTTTGCCAACTTTGCGTGCGAGTAGCTCGGATTTTCGCGATGCGCGAGCAAAAATTTTGATACGCTGCTCTTCTTGCTTGGACGGCATTTTGACAACTGAAGAGTGAATTCCAAAATCAAAATAGGAGCAATATTCTACACACACACACCTTCAAAATGAGGGGTGTTCAGGTTTTTTAAATGCAAAAATTGAAAGAAATACGTCAAGTTGATATTGACCAAATTTTGACCGTATCGCCTTTTATCCTGAAAACTACCATGAAATTTCAGTCAAATATATAACGTTCTTAGTAAAACCTTCAACAGTTTTGGTATATTTGACAGGCCTCGTATTAATATCAACCGCCCCATAGTTGATCTAATCGCAGGCATGGTAAAATCAAACGCATTTATAGTCAGGTAAAAATTGTTGGTGTTTGCGCTTAATTCAACCTCGAAATGGTAGTTTCTAAGGCGGTTTTTATTGCATGTAGACAAAACCGTTTGTATCCATGCTCTGCTTCATTGTACTCAATTTTTGAGTACAATTGTTTACTATCTCTTTTTCTCTGACGGAAATGTTACTTCAGTTTGGGGAACGTCCATTAATAACGTCACGTACAAAATGAATTTTAACCCCCCCCCCCTTGTCACGTTTTTTGTATGGACCTTAAATTTTTTGTATGGATCGTCACGTTTTCCCAAACCCCCCGAACCCCTTACTGCGTGACATAATTTATGGACCTTCCTTCTTCGTAAAAGTGGAACTACTCAATTTTATGAGTAGATCCACTTTTATGAAAATTGAATAACATTTCCGGGAGAGAAAACGAGATAGTATACAATTGTACTCAACAATGGAGTACAATGAAACGGGAGTGTAATTGTAATTCGGCATGTCAACAAAACTTTTTGAGAGTTTTTCTTATGAATTGGAGCCAGGTGTTCCCTAAACCTCGCTCTATCTGATAAAAATGGATATAAGTTTTGCTGACTGTAGCCATTTCAGTTGTCGATCAGGAAGAATCCAGGTTACACAAAAGTAAGGTTCAACGTCGTAGATTGCCTCGTGAAAAGGCGGTTTTTGAGCTGTCTACTTTGTCTAGGTTGGTTGGTGCTAAAAAGAGAAGAAAATCGTCGATAACGACGATACTTTCCAATTCCTGCAGTTTTAAAAACAGCCAGAAAGTAATTATCAATTTGCAGTTATAGATACTTACGATGTTTAACTTCACTTTAGCTTTACTTGGATTCCTCCCTTGAAGTTAGCTCGGTACCTCATGGTAAAAAAAAGGAAATGCCAACTGGCAATTTTCGGTAACCAATATTCAAACCTTTAATCAGGATATCTTCCCATAAAAAGACTTGAATGTGTTTGTGATTCATATGATTATTTCGTGTTGTTGCTGCATTTCTTCATCTATTTCCTTCTAGTAAATCAAATCAAGCAAACAAAAACTCTTCCAAAAATTATTGGACTTTGAATTGCATGTATATTACGTAAAAGAGTCACAACCTTCGGTACCGTTTCAAATAAAAAAGGCATAAAAAAGCGAAAGACCGACTTTCCTCTCAAACGACACAAAATATGCGTACGTGCCAGTTTTTCCTAAAAAAAAGTAAAATTGAGGTGGTAAACGGTGGTATGACGATAGCGCAACACTGTGAACGGGGCAAAAAGTGAAAAAGTTGGCGGAATGTCGTTATCATATAAAATTGGATCCACGCGGCTTGGAGGACGACACTTGATAAAGTATTTCCTTTCTTCTTGCAGTAGGTAGCGCGCTTGGCTTGGAGGTTTTTGCTGCCAAAGCCTTTTCACAGGCCGTAGCAGTGCTGTTGCTCAAGATGGTAGGAATGTTATTTACCGGACCAGCAACCAGCCACCGACTGGGGGCCAATGGGTTGGAGAAATATGAGTCGAAAATCAATAATAAAACACCAAAGGGTAGGACAAGACAGATGGAATTTAATTTGATATTTTAGACAGTAAGACAGCGTGGAATGTCGTTGGCTGATAAAATATGTACGTCTGTTAGTTGATACTTAACAGCTGTTGTTGCAGACTCATTCTAAATTCAAGTAATCTTTACGCCCGTTTCCGTTTTAGATGCTGAAACGTGAACGGTAATAAAAAATCAGATAAAGGGTCATCATTCTGCTATGTATTTCTTTATTAGCTAATTAGCATAACACTAATTGGTCGAAATCAGGTATCATCAGATGGCACGTATTCCCTGCAGGTGGAAGAAGATTCAATTGGTTGAAGATGATAGTTCGACAATGTTAAAGCTTTAATTTAAAAGCTACAGCTATGTTTTGATAGATCCGAAAAGTTAGACTCATGCTCGTTTGTTCCGGTCCGTATTAGTTCATGTTATGAAAAGAACTTGGTTCAATCCAATCATAGGTCGAGCTATCGTGGATCGTGATTTGCTGGGCAAAGAATGGAAACATAGTACTAATAAATACCTTGAGTTCAAAAAAGCTCAAAATCAGATAAATGAACTTATAAGTTATGCAATGCAAATTATTTCGCTTCTCGTCTTGACTCGAAGGTGCTCGAAAGAAATTGTGGTAGCTGCCAAAGAAATTGTGGTAACATCTTCAAACGCTAGGGGATTGGTCAAAACAATGCCAGTAACAGCGAATAATTTAACTGTTGATGAGATAAAATCAGGGAGTGGTCATTCTGCCACGTTGTGTTTGTGTTTCAGAGTGTCCGAAGGTTTTTCTGTGTTTCAACTTATCTGTCAATACTATAATCGAAAATTTATGCATATTGGCAACCATGAACCATCATCATCCATCATCTAAATCACATCAGTGCAAGCGAGAGGGAAACAAAACGGTGAGAAAACAAACAGTCGATTCGTGTAAGTGTTGTCAGGAATTAATTTATCTTTCATGTGTTTTTGTCCTCTTTTGATTGAACCAATAACCCCTCTATTTATTACTATTGTAACGACAAGCGTTTTTCCGGATGCTTGAAGATATAGAAAACATTTTCAAAAAGGAAATAATCTAGATTGACCAGGTAAGAAAACTTGCGGTGTTTGAGCAGATTGTTTAAATGATTATTTTCAAATTAATTTCAAAAATTCTACGCCCTTGCGAGCGGCCTTCCAGCAGTTAACCGGAACATTCGCCATGGCGGACGAAAACATGCAGGTAGGCATGTTTCTGAGTTCTTTTTTCGTTTTGTTTATCAGTTCCTTCTCAGTTTTCACGACAAAATTGTTGGAGTAGATCTGACGCTTCAGGTTGGCCCAGAAATTTTCGATGGGACGCAGCTAGAGGACGTTGGGTGGGTTCGCCGACTTGGGTACCACATCGATATTCAGCCTCTCCTTCTCCTCCAACGATCGCTTCGAGTAGTAGGCCGACGAAAGATCCGGCCAGAACACCGCGTCTTTGCCCTTATGATATTTCTTGATGAACGACGCAACTTCCGGCAGTCATTTCGTACAATAAATTTCTCCGTTCACGGCCACTACGGAGCGAAAGAAGAGAGGCTTTGACATCCCCTTCTCGCTGATTGTCAGCCACAGCAGCACCTTCTTGGGGAACTTGGTGTGTGAAATGAACTTCACCTCGGAGCTTACTTCCATGTTTGCAGGTACATTTTCACTGTTTGACCGGTGGAACCGACCTCCCGGCCAAGCGCACGCAGCGATGTAGCCACTTTTCCCTCAGTCTTCCTCTACAGCATCTTTTGGAGCTTCATGTCGCTCAGGGTCGGTGACCGTCGGGAACCGGGCTTTCTTTCGATGCTCTGATTGTTATTTAATAAAGCCAAGATGTTGTCGATGCCAGAATGGGCGTAGCCGCACGATGTCCGTTTTTGACGTGGTGGGGTCCGTTATTTGAACGCGCACACTTCTGAACGGAGTTGCTTCACTATTTTTGCCATCACGGTTAGAGTTCGACTGATAGAGCTGTCAAATTTTGTCTGCTGACTCACGGGTTACTATGATTGATGCTGCATGGGTTAGTGCGGCTGAAGGTAAACCCATGAAAAATCGGCAATTTTTGTCCAATTTTTTAATGCAAACGTCAAAAGTCGATTCATTGCCTAAAAAAGAAACAATGACAATTGTAACAACACCGAATACTAAGAAGTCTTCATAGTTTCTCAATAATGATGAAGTAACTCGACATGCATGCCAAGATGAGAGTACCTAAAATCGTCCAAATGTTCCGATAACCGCTCAAAAGTGCACCTACCCAAATTATACGTAAATACAGATGACCTTATATTGAGCAATGGTGTTGACTGAAGATAAACGTTAAAAATTACCGATTTTTTATCGTTACTTTTTACAGAAAATTTGTATTTTTTTGTAATTTTATTTTATAGAACGCTTAAAAAATTTACACACAATTTTACAATTAACCCATTCGGGATATTATTCTAAACTTTGCACCTCAGGAGAAATGACTGGTCAAAAGTATTACAGATATATTATTTCTGTATTAAAAACAAGTATTGATAAAGTATATCAGAAATATTTTTTTCTGCAACCACTGAACATTTTAACACGTCCATGTTTTCGCTCCGGAGTGAATTGCACCTCGATTCACGTTGGCCCACAAGGATCCGTCAGAGCTAGAATCGAATAAAAGAATGCAAAAGTAAGTATGGCAGATATTGGGACATGAATAAACTATACATTGAAAGTTTGAGAAGAAAAATACTAACGATTTCGTTTGGAAAAATCTGGCGACGGTATTGAAGAATCAACTCTGAAAAAGAAGAAGAGCGGTGATAAATCTGACAGCTCCCATGTTAAAGTATGGAACGAAACTTTTAAAATGCTTCTAGAAAATTTAAATGAAATTCTAATTAAAAGCTGTTTGTTGTATGATGTAAGAAAAATCCAAAAGTTCTCAATAAAGCCATTTTCAGCAAAATAAAAATAAAATAAAAATAATGCCCGGTTGCGGTGCGGTTTTGGATTTTTCTTACATCGTACAACAAACCCCTTTTGATTAGAATTTCATTTGAATTTCTAGAAGCATTTTAAAAGTTTCGTCCTATACTTTAACGTGGGAACTGTCAGATTTATCACCACTCGGTGTCTTCTTCTTTTTTCAAGTTGGATTCCTCAATTGCTTCTGTCCTTGATCAGTGAAGAATTTTTCTTTTAAGCAATACTTTCAATTTAAGAAAATGAACATTACTTAAAAGTCAGTAAAAATAACTGTTTATTATCGTTCAATTGTTAGGAGGATCCTGCTGGGGGGTTTTCAAGTTCTCAGCTTACGCGCCAGACGACAAGGTCGTCTGCCAAGAGCTCCGGATCAAAAATGCCCAGCTAGCAACCCCCCCTGGGGTGGTAATATCGATGTGTTGACGGTCGATGATGATTGGGCTCGGTTATCGACTAGAAACCGATCGTGAACGTGAGACAGACTCTTGGCGGTTCACGAGGTGGTGCAGAGGTTCGGCCACGTGGATGAGGAAAACGATTGTAGCAAGCGTGCACGGTGGATTGAAAATCAGCGTGATTGTTTTCACGAGCTGAGCGACTGGGTTGGTACCGTACGGAAGGCCTCCGATTTCGGGACGTAAGTCAGGTGGTTTACGCTGGCGTTGGTGGTTTTTTCCCTTGAGGACCATTCCACGTAATCCGCAATCACGTATAGCGTGTGATGCACGTGGGCCGAGCACCTTAATCGATGACCAACGCTCTCCGGAATGTACCTATAGTGGTACGCAACCACGAGGCGATAGGTACACCCAGGGTAACTACGCCGGGTACCACCAAAACGGTCGCTTCGGTCTGTCACCGACGGAAACCGATGAAATTCGATCGGATCCGCAATCGCATTTGCCTACAATTTCGTAGCGTCGAAAACCCAAGATGGCTTCGCCACCCAGTGTGGCTGCATGAAACAAAACTCCATTAGAACCAACACACATACTATTTATCTTCCCTCCAAATTACCTGCTACTATCTCTGAATTTTGTGTCCGATTTTTTTTTCTCTTCTGTCGACTCACTTTATCCCTTGCTGATCTCTATAAATTTGTATATACAATTACGTTACACTTGCTACCCTCCCCTCGGATATGTGATCTGGCCGCGATGGGAGGGCCTACGCCATCAGCATTGAGATGGTAACCAAAGACATATCCTGACGTGGTAGTATCACATCTTGAATATTTTGATTTAATGCCGCGTCATATATCTGGCATTGATGCACTGATTTTACAGATGTGAACCAACGGACATCCTGTCCGGGGGCCTTGAATGCTGGTGCGGTCTAGTGGGGTTCTTTCCTCATTAATAATGATGCGGGATTTCTTCTGGGCTGCGGCACCTTTCTTGGCGTTCCCTGACATGATGAGCCTAAGCCACGCTTAATTATAAATCTAGCTAGACAGGTATATATTGATAAACACTGTGTTAAAGATTATTGACATATGTAGGGAACCGACTGTTAGATTCACTGAGTAGAAGTTTGATTAAAACTACGAACGTGGCACCATTCTTATTTTGTTGTTTCTCATATCAAAGAGTTATAATAAAAATACCACACATTATAACAATGGTATATAAACAATCTTTTAACGGCTTCTTTCTCGATAATTTTTCAATAATAGATAGGGACTAGGCGTGATGAAGCTTTACCTTGCCACCGAAAAGTGAATCTAATAGCTGACCAAAATTGTTAGGTTGCACTTGCTGTCAGACTTTGAAGCGATTAAACGACTTAGAGATTAGTATTAGACAAATAAAAAGAAGGCAATGAACAGACAAGTAAACGTAAACGATTCCACAACAGAACTATAGAATTTAACTGAATTACGCAGAAGACAAGAACGGACTAAGGCGGACAAAGTGATAGGTTATTATTCGAAACTAGCTGATCCCGGTGCGAGCGTTGCTACGCCTGCAACTAAATGAATGAACATTACATAGAACTTACGCTTTTTTTTTAATGAGTTTTTTTTTGAGTAATAAGGAGTTCAAACTTCTATCAGAACATTCTTCTTACCCAGACAATACACAGTTTGTGGCCTAGTTACCTGGATAATTCTCAGGATTGGTTGAAATTTGTGTTTGAATTCACCATAGAAACATTTCTTGCATTCAAAAAACCCCGAATACCATTTTTTGATTCCATTTGCTTGATTAGTTCTCAAGCTATGCAGAGGTTTGTGTTTTATTTGTATGCGAGCCGGAAGGGGGAAGCGGTCTCAAACAATCATAAGAACCTACCCCAGCTCCAAAAATACCTGCATACATATTTTCACTCCGATCGGTCAGACAGACAGTTAGACAGAAATCCATTTTAATATAAATAAAAATCCTGTTTCCAATAACCTCCACATGCCAAATTTGATTTCATTTGCTTTATTAGTTCTCAAGTTATGCAGAAAATTGCGTTTCATTTCTATAGGACCCCCCCTCATTAAGAGGGCAGAGTGGTCTTAAACCACCATAGGAATATGTCTCTCCTTTAAAAAATTCCACATGCCAAATTTGATTCCATTTGCTTTATTAGTTCTCTAGTTATGCAGAAATTTGTGTTTCATTTGTTTGAGAGCTCCCCCCCCCCCTTCAGAAGGCGGAAGAGTCTCAATGACCAGAAAAACATTTCTCTCCTTCAAAAACCTCCATATGCCAAATTTGGTTCCATTTGCTGGATTAGATCTCCAAGTTATGCAAAAATTTGTGTTTCATTTATATGGAGGTCCCTCCCTCCACTTTTGGAAGGCGGAGGGGTCTCGAATCATCATAGAAACATTTCTTTCCTTCAAAAACCTCCATATGCCAAATTTGGTTCCATTTTCTTGATTAGTTCTCGAGGAATGCATTAATTTGTGTTTCATTTGTATGGGAGCCCCCCCCCCTTCAGAAAAGGGAGGGGTCTCAAATTAGCATTGAAACAGTATTCATCTAAAAAAACCTCCATATGCCAGATTTGGTTCAATTTGCTTGATTAGTTCTCGAGTTATACAGAATATTGTATTTCATTTGTATAGGAGCCCCCCTTTCAGGGTGAAGAGGAATCTGAAACCATCATAGAAACCTTTCTTGCCTTTAGAACCTCACACATGCCATATTTGGTTCCATTTGTTTGATTAGTTCTTGAGTTATGCAGGAATTTGTTTTCATTTGCATGGGATCCCACCCTTCCTAGAAGCGGGAGGGCTCTCGAACTATTATAAGATGCTTTCCCGGACCCAAAAACCACTGAATACAAATTTGCAAAGCAGTAGGTATAGTTCTCATGTTTAGTTGAAATTTGTTTCATTTGAATGAGAGCCCCCCTTTTTAGAGGGAAGAGGGGCTTTGAACCACCATAAAAACATTTCATGCCTTAAAAAACTCGTCCATTCCAAATTTGATTCCATTTGCTTGATTATTTCTCGAGTTATGCAGAAATTTGGGTTCCATTTGTTTGAGAGCACCCCCTCCCCCCTTCCTCCTCATATGACGGAAGAGTCTCAAATCGCCATAGAAACATTTCCCTCCTTCAAAAACTTCCACATGCGAAGTTTGGTTCCATTTCTTTTATTAGTTCTCAAGTTATGCAAGGATTTGCGTTTTATTTGAATAGGTTCCCCCCTTTCAGAAAGGGGAGGGGTCTGAAATCAACATAGAAACATTTTTTGTCTTAAAAAACCACCACATGCTAAATTTCGTTCCGTTTGCTTGATTAGCTCCCGAGTTATGCAGAATATTGTGTTTTATTTGTATGGGAGCCCCCCCTTTAATGACTGGGAGGGTTCTCAAGCTACCATAAAAACCTTTTTTGCCTTCAAAAACTCACACATGCTAAATTTGGTGTCTTTTGCTTGATTAGTTCTCGAGTTGTGTAGAAATTTGTGTTTCATTTGTTTGGGAGCCCCTCTTTTCAGTAAAGGGAGGGGTCTCAAACCATCATAAGATTATTCTTCAGCCCCAAAAATCTCTGCATACAAAATTTCACGCCGATCGGTGCTTCCGCTCGCGAGTTAAATCGTGACAAAGGAAACCCCAACTCATTTTTATTATATAGAAGATATTCTATATTCGGGATGGCAACTGGATCCCAGGCTGTGGAGTGGGCTGTAATGTGGGGCTCAAGCCAGTATTTTTCCTTTTTTTTCTCTCCTTGGTGGTTGGTTTGGAATGACTCAAACTTTTTAGTCAGAAAAATGAGAAGCCTTTATGAGAATATCACCAATAAGCCCACATAAACCCTGCATGCTACTAATACTAAATCATTCTTATTCTCTTTTAATTTCTATGTTACTCACTCTCTGCATGCGATTTTACAACCATCATGGCCGTGAGCGGCACAATAAGTACCTGGTGGAATAGAACGTGAGGCAACAAATGTTCATTCCGGGTTTCAAGAGCTGAATGCTGCCCAGGTAAAATTCATCAAATCAGAGAGTATCATGGAAACCGTGAGCCGTATGTAATGGAAAGGAAGATGGTATGTATGTTAGAACGGTACTCCTGAGTCTGGATC
The DNA here is from genome assembly GCA_034211315.2 of Aedes japonicus. Taxonomy (NCBI): domain Eukaryota; kingdom Metazoa; phylum Arthropoda; class Insecta; order Diptera; family Culicidae; genus Aedes; species Aedes japonicus. The sequence goes on from JASCZW010014367.1 coordinate 10,560, forward strand.
ATCGGAAAACTAAGGTAAATTGGCATAAAACAACCTGACTGACTGACCCTTATAACACACTTTAAAATTGAAGCTCATTACATACTAATTCAATCGTTTGGAAGTATTATTAGAAGATACCTCAGTGCTGTAAGTGGCCAACATAGGCGCACCATTGTAATTGCTCGGAAATATCATTCGCTGTATGAATAATAAATTTTGTGTATACTCTTGTTGCAGTACTTCTTGGGGTTGACTTCAGTACTACTAGTTGTCAACATAGACTACATCAAAGGCCTGAATGTCATCCCTATGAATTATTGTTTGGCAATTTACATATTTTTAGAAATCTATTTACGACTGCATACGGTACAGAGAGGACTTCAGCACTGGGGGCTTTATTTTAGGTATTAATTGGAGCTTCCATCTTACGACTGCATAACAAAACATCATCGCGGGAAAATTGAAACTGAAATTTTGAAAAATACTACTGTCCAATACCAAATACTTCAATTAGTGCTCAAGTGGCCAACATAGGCTATTGCTTCTAAGGTATTGGTCATAGTAAGGGTGACGTTGGGAAAGGGTCTAGTCTTGACAACCAAGCTGTCACGCAGCTCCAGCTAGATACCCTCAAAAAAAAAAAAAAAAAAAAAAAACAATTACGTTACACTTGTACTTAAACCACCGCTATTTTAATTGGAATAAAAAAACTTACTTTTTAAATTAACTATTTTAATTTTCGACTCACGATTTAATTTTGCTATTAATGACTTGCAAAAATTTCTGAAAAAACCCCAATTTTAAAACATTAGATTATTTTTACTCTTCCGTTTCTTTTTACTATACACGCACTTAATTATTCGCAACTTTTTTTCTCACTGCACTTTATATTTTATTTAACTTTTAACTTTCTAGCTCGGCGGTCCAAAAGGGAAAGATCGAGTTGGTCTTCCAGACCAACCAAGAAACTTCTCCTTTCCTTTACTTCTCCCTTCGTTATACCTCTATATAGTATCTATATTATACATAGGTATATAATGGTTTCCGGTACTCCCTTGAAGTTCAACTTCATCATTAGGATTTTCCTCACTGTCAATAATCAATCACTCTTGCCTATATTGACGGCGTAAGTTCATCTAACGCTACTATTTGAAATGACCGATTCTACACCGATCTGCTCGTTTCACAATTTTACCGATATATTGAGTATTGTCAGCAATACCTAAGTTCAGGTAAATTAATTATATGATTTAAGGTGTTCTCATTTTAGCGTGTGCACACTTTCATTCATTAATTTTTCTCAATTTTTGAGTACTATTGAATACTATCTCTTTTTCTCACACGAATATGTTACTCAATTTTCGTAAGAAGTGGATCAAAAATTGAGTTGATTCACTTTTTACGTAAATTGAGTAACATTTCCGTGAGAGAAAAAGAGATAGCATACAATTGTACTCAAAAATTGAGTAAAGTGAAGCGAGAGTGCAAATCAATTTTTGAGTAGATCCACTTTTTACGAAAATTGAGTAACATTTCCGTGAGAGAAAAAGAGAAAGGAATACAATTGTACTCAGTGACTGAGTAAAACGAAACGGGAGTGTTGATTTTTTTTGATGATAGCAATATGCTTCTTACGACCAGTAATGTCCATATCCTCAGTGTGATAGAGTGAGATTTTATTGTTTCCACACACTCTTCCTACCTTCCTTTTTTCGGACATTTTCTACAACTCCGATAAAGTTTTCACTTTCAATCGCACCAGCGAATCACAGAAGGAGCACTGGCGCGTCCTCGCCCAAGTGTACGCGGCAGTGATCGCAGGCGAGAGCACGTGGGCGAAGACAGATTAAAGCACGTGAGAGCAGTCGTTTAAAAGAGAGAGTGATTCACTCATTTCAAGCAATCCCATCTCAGGCGCACGCTTTCAATCTGTCTACTTTTCACCGAATAAAAGCGCTCTTTGCTTTATCTGCGGAGAGTTATGGTTGTATCCTCTGTAAAGGTACAAATCTCACGCGCCACCGTAACATTTGTGTGAAATGCCATCTCTGCTTACGACCTAGGGAAGGTCCATTAATTATGTCACGTGCTAGGGGGGGTGGGGGGGGGCCGGACGTTCACATATTAAAAATTTTCTCTAGAATAGATCTAAGAAACTGGCCGCAGTGGTTTATAAAAAAAAGATCAACTTTAATGTTTTCAGTTCATGTTTCAAATGTGATTTGGTCATTCTTAAGCGAGCAAACACAGGATTTTTTTAGTGATGGAGTTCTATTTTGATTTCTTCCCTTACCATCTGGTGTTCCCTACACGCTAAGATAAGAATACGGAAAGGTCGGTAGAAATACCGAAATCCACACAGAAGTGCACTTTTATCGGTAAACATAGATTACCTAAATTTCGGTTGTGTGGGAAAGTAGGGAAAAACGTTAATAATTACTTATTTTTTACGGTTCTTTTTACCTAAATTGCTGGAAGCCCAATGAGAGCATTTTAAACCAAATTTGGGTAAAATATATCGATAAAATTTGTTAATCTACTTAACTCAAAAAATAGGTAAAATCAAACGTTTTCTTTCAGTAAATTATATCGATACTTTAGGTTTTGCTACCACCACCTAAAACTCGGTAAAGATAAAAACTTATTTTCGGTAATCTTATTTCAGCGTGTAGGGCTCTATTTTGGGGCCAATCTTTTTTTTTTTGTACATCAATAACCTTCCTGAAATAATAAAAAAATATATGCGAAATTCATCTTTTTGCTGATGATGTCCAGCTATTCTTCGATCCATTGCTGAAGTCTACCATAGAGAATCATAGCACGATCGAATCCGTCACCTTGACCGACCCCGCATTGGGGATGTAAGGCAAAGGAATGTGTGCTTGGTTCGAGTACTGCTATATCGATGCCTTACGCTCAATTTTCCAAACCTGCCGTACACTGACGGAACTATCAGTCCTATCAGAATACTTAGTTTTGAGTACTATCTCACTTGATTCTGGGAAGTTTAGTTTCTCCGTGTATGGTTTTAGCTGGTAGTTAAAACATTTAATGATATGCCCAAATTTGCTTGCACGATAGAAATCTTATATTACATTATACAACTGTAAAGCGCAATACACTCTGGTTAAGAATATGTATTTAGTCGGCAAGATACACTCAAAAAAATCTACACGTTATTTTCACGTGAAATTTCACGCAACTTCTACCTGAGCACGTAACCAAATTTTCTTCAGTAAAATCAGGTAAACATTACGTGCCAGTGAATTTTACGTGAAAAATCACGTTACATTTATGTGATTTTCACGTAGAATGTGAATTTACGTGGAAAACACGTAGCTTTTACCTGAATTCCAGGTGTTTATTACTGGTTTTGGCAGTGGACGAAAATTACGTTCGTTTCACGTGGATGTGACGTGTCGATTTTTTTAGTGTACGATTATAACCTTACACGTAAACAGAACGTATTTATACTAACCAAAAAAGGCATCAATTCAAATAAAATTTTGATTTGAATATGAACCTATAGAACTAGTGAACTAATTCAACAAAACCTCTGAGTTGAAATAAAACTTTGTACCTTATAGAATTGATCTTCGTGTTTTATTGCTCAAAACAAAATATTTTCTTTAAACAACTAAACGCATTTGTTGAAATAATAAACAGTGATGAACTTCATGCTTTATAGAACTGAAATTCGTGTTTTACTGTTCAAAACAATTAACGCACCATATTTCAGCTTCGAATCTCTCTGCTGGTGTCGTTATTAGCGGTCACCAATGAACCCAGATACACTAATTCATCTACCACCCTTATTTCATTACCACCGATCTGAACTCGTGGTGGGAGGTTAACATTGTTTTCACACCAGCCTCTTCCCCTCATTTATTTTCAATGCATTAATGACTAGCCTAATTTTACTGCGAAATCTTTAAGGCCAAAGTTATTGAAACTTTCTAGCGTAAAGCTTTTCTGAAGAAATTCTGTAATTCTTTCAGCAAATAAAGTAGTTTGGTAATTATATGAAAGTAAGAACCACCATAATGTTTATTAATATCAAAAGAAAGACTTTACAATTAGAATCAATTTAGTTCAAGACAACTTTGCACGAAAATTTCAAACATAGGCTGAACATCTATCTTTTCATTTTCAGTAGCATGTATTAGTTTGCCTTCTGGACCCAGTTTTTCGTAGTTTTTATTAACCAATGGATTAAGAACCATGGAAAGGATGAGTATTCCAATGGTTGTATTCCTGCAAATAAATCTAAAGTCATCAAATGAGTTGAGGTTGTCTGATCCGAGGTCAGCAGTACTGAATCCATGGAATCTTCAGCGGGTGTGTTATCGCCGCGGATTTAAAACATAAACAAGCGAACTCTGTACCGGTTTGTCAGTTCAGATCATCTAGATGGACTCCCTACCATGCGTCGGTTATTGTGAGTGTAAAGACTGTAAAATATGAGACACAATTATTAGCTTGTGATTTATAAGTGTGTGCCTAATTTTGGCAGTAGAGTGTAGTGCTTATGTTGGCAAAATTTTATCCTAATCTGTCTTGTTGTTATCGAGGTGGCATCGGAACAAGAGCAGATCCGCCAAAAAATATGTGCATTGTCGTGAAAAATCCCACTGTGTCCCATAGATGGATCGGAAAAGATGATGGACGACGAGCCTTACATCAAGACGAACACTAAGTTTAACGTTGCCGCTCAAGGGGAGGTAAAGAAGAAGAAGGTGTATTGATTCGCCAAACAAGTTCTTGATTTGACAGGCCATATGTGGGAGTGTAATGGTGAGCCAGTCATAAATCACGACCATGGTACCTTGAATAGGCAAATCTACTAAGGCGAGTGCCTCCAGAAGTGCCTGCTGCTCCTCCTGTGATCTCACGGAGGCGAGACGCTAGTTTGGTCGGAATTGGCATCCTGCCACGCGTGGCTGGCGTTAACAGAGATAACAATATTGTTTTTGTTCCAAAAGACTAAAAGTAACAGTACCAAAAGAAGTCGGCCCAACTATTGCTAAAAATCTTATGAGTGGTGTCAAAGCGCGGGCATTTGATCATGGAAAGAATATCCAAAAAACCAGTGAAACTGAAACCTAACCATAATGTTGTAGTTCATTCTCTGAAAATTTGAAGAAAAAACGACTAAAATGAATTTTTGGTGAACGTATTTTATAATCGGCTCAATTACTTAAAATGTGAAAATTACTTAAAATGTCAATATCTGACTATGCTTCTCTAACAACTGTTTGGATGATGAATTGTTCAAACCAATATTGAAGATCGAGCATTTATATCGCTAAGATCCGCAGCACTTCACTATTGTGGCTGATTGCTCCCAAAAATACATTTTATCGTAAAGTCCGAATTAACGAGAGTCCAGATTCGTTCATGGAATAAAAATGCTTCCATTACAGCCTTAAGTTATGTTCATTACCATTCTGAATGGGATGTTTTTCCATACAAATAACGTCGGCAAAAAAAATCCGAAAACAAATATTCAGTTATAAATTTACGCCCCGGTGCAAAGCCTTTCTGATAAAAATTTTATTTGTCCGGTCACCACGAAAAACAAGAAAAGCGTGAAAAGGTATAAAACAACGGTAGAAAAATGCTCCCGAGAACAAGGGATACAACGACAACTGTGCTTGGCGAGTTGGTGGTAAAAAAAGGAGGTTAAATTGTAATTTATCTCCACATGCGAAAGGATGAACCATTCGGGCCACCCAACCAATGAGGACCGAGTGACAGTGGTAATGGAGACCAAGAAGGGAGACAATAATAATTCCGAACCCAAAATTGTAAATACAACTGGCCAACCGTGTGGTTGTGTGTATGCTCTGCACGGCTGCTGAGAGTTACTCAAGTTACTCAGTGGCTGAGTGGAATTCGATTCATGTAAGTGCCATGGGTGTTCATTGCTTTTTTTGTAACTTGTCCGGAGTTTGAGATTTGAACTCGTCAAAACTTCGCTCTGGTCGCTCCTAAGTTTCTTATGATATGCTACAAGCTTAAAAAGTTATGAAATATTTAGGAGATCGATCGATAAATCTAGAGATATAATATAAAATTGATTAGAAAATGGCTAGTTTGCCATGTTTTGAAAGTTGATTAGTCAAAAACTAATCATTTATTAAGAAAGGAGACATTCTGAACTATTAACTCAATTTTACGTTTTTCGGTGAGAACGTGTAGGGACGTTGAAAACCAAATTGCAGCAGCTGAGGCGGGTAATTTGTTCCTTTTGTTCTCCTAATGCTGTACAGCAGTTGCGCTGGGAAAATTAAATTTATTTTCTCAAAACCAGCTATGTCCCAAGTTTTTGTGATTTTTCTTAGTCAACTACAAGATAGCCTCTCGAATGTTATTAATTTTTATTATAATATCAATGGTTCTTCCTTATGGAGTGTCCTTTTTAAAACATTAAAGTTAAAATTAAAAAGAAGATTAAAATCACCATTCGGATTGAGAACTTTTGGATAAGAAGTGACACATTTTTCGTATTTACGTGACTAAAGGTTGTCCACGATGAAATTGCCACACTATGAAATTGCTCTAACTTTTTGACCGTTGGGTAGAATTTAATGAAAATTTGGGTGGATTTAGTTCATAGTGCATTATTTACATCCTGCAAGTTTTAAAGTTCTGTGATCAAAACTCGCGGAAATGGAGTCGAAAGAACAGCTCGTGCGTGATAAAATCTTGCGCATTCATCACGAGAACAAGGATCTCTCGCATCGTTCCATCGCTAAAACGTTGGGAATCGCGAATTCCACGGTGTCGCGAGTGATAAAGCGGTTCGAGGAACGGTTGACCACCGATCGGAAGCCCAGAAGTGAAGGAAAAAGTATTCCGTACAACACCAAAAATCACAACCGCGTAGTTGGGGCCATCAACCGAAATCCGAACGCCTCCGTTCGGGATGTGGCTAAGAAGCTGCACCTAAGCCGAAGTTTTGTCCAGAAGGCCAAAACTAAGGCTGGGCTTCGGAACGTACAAGGTACAAAAGGCCCCTAATCGCGACGAGAAGCAGAACAAGTCCGCCAAAACCCGTGCCAGGAAGTTGTACCTCACTACCATGCTGACGAAAGTTGAATGCTGCATCATGGACGACGAAACATATGTGAAGGCCGACTTCAAACAGATCCCCGGCAACCTGTTTTTCACGGCCAAGGATAAGTTCAGCGTTCCGGAGCATGTCCGCACTCAGAAGATGTCCAAATTGGCGAAGAAATTCCTGGTTTGGCAAGCCATCTGCAGGTGCGGGAAGCAGAGTGCACCTTTCGTGACCCAGGACACGATGAACGGACAGGTGTACATAAAAGAGTGCCTCCAGAAGCGGCTGCTTCCTCTCCTGAAAGGCCCACAACGTCCCAACAATCTTCTGGCCGGATTTGGCCTCATGCCACTACTCCAAGGACGTGCTGAAGTGGTATGCGGACAATAAGGTCAATGTCGTGCCGAAAATGTTCAACCCTCCCAACACTCCGGAGCTCCGCCCCATCGAGAAGTACTGGGCGATTATGAAGCAGCACCTTCTTAAACGACCTAAGGTAAGTGAAGACAGTCGAGGAACTGAAGAAAGTATGGGTTTACATGCAAAAAACGGTTGATTCACAGGTTGTGCAGAATCTTATGGCCGGGGTTAAGGCCAAGGTGCGGGCATTTGCGTATGGACTGTAAATAAAATACGAGTAAAATGGTAAAATGAAGTTGAATAGTAATTTCTCAATCCCTGATATTTTGATGGCAATCGGATGAAAACTCGAATTTTGCGAATCAATTTTGTGTGTGGCAATTTCATCGTGGACACCCTTTAGAAGATCATATTTATGAAAAAAAATTGTTCTACGCATATGCTCAAACCAAAAAACTGTTACCTTCATCGGATAGTTTGGCCAAATTTTCTGCTTTAACAGTGTCCTTTTTTACTATAAGTAAGTTGTATTTAGGCACATTTTAGGGATACATACATTTATTTGTTCAACATCACATTTAGAATAAGATCATAATCAACAATAGTATCGCCACAATATTCGGCTTTTTTCACGGCTGCCGCTCTCCAACCTCGGTCACGCCCAATGCTAGCCAGATCACCTGGTCCGAATATTGTGTTCTCCACGCGCTCCATGCCTTCTTGTGCACACCGGATCAGTAGCGAATTCAACCTTGCACGGGGTTGTTGTCCGGAATTCTTGCAACATGTCCCTGCTCGTCGTATCCTTCTGGCTTTGACCACCTTCTGGATGCTGGGTTCACCGTAGAGTGAAGCGAGCTCGTGGTTCATCCTTCGCCGCCACACACCGTTCTCTCGCACACCGCCGAAGATCGTCCTTAGCACGCGTCGCTCGAAAACTCCGAGTTCTTGCAGGTCCTCCTCAAGCATGGTCCATGTCTCGTATCCGTAGGAGGACCACCGGTCTTCTTAGCGTTTTGTACATGTTTCTCCTGGAGCCCGTTGGCACGGCACGACCGACTTCCACTGATGATGCTCATTGAAGTGCTGCTTCCGTCAGGAGGCTCCCATCCTTATCCCTGCAGCTTCCGGCTCGCGGCACGAAGACCATTGCGGGATGCGTTGAGCTTCTGGTAGAACTTCCGCGTTTGTTGGAAACGGCACAGCAGTTCCATTTCCTCACACTCCTCTTCTTCCAGGCGGCGTTTTTTTCCCGAAAGACGCGGGTCTGCTGTTTTCGCTTCTACTTATAACGTTCCACGTTCTGCCGGGTTCCTTGCTGCATTCTACTCCTCCAAAATCGCTCTGCACTCCTCGTCGAACCATTCGTTCCGTCAACTTCGTTCAACGTGCCCGATGGTACTCTCGGCTGCGTCGTTGATGCTTGCTTTTACTGTACTCCAGCGGTCCGCTAGAGGGGCCTCATCGAGCTCGCCCTCGTCTGGCAACGCTGCCTTGAAGATTCTGCGCGTATGCTGAGGTGACATCCGGTTGCTTCAGTCGCTCTAGGTGCCGGTCCCTGGTGCCGTACATCGTTGATGACGGAAAGTTTTAGGCGCAGTTTGACCATCACAAGGTAGTGGTCCGAGTCGATGTTATCGCCACGATAGGTCCTGATGTCGATAATGTCGGAGAAGTGCCGTCCGTCAATCAGATCGTGGTAGATTTACGATTCCGTCTGCTGTGGTGATCTCCAGGTGTACCGATAAGGGGGCTGTGTTGGAAAAAGGTGCTACGAATGGCCATGTTCTTGGAGGCGGCAAAATCAATGAGTCGTAGAAAGTTTTCGTTCGTCAGTTGGTGGGCGCTGAACTTTCCAATCGTCTGTCCGAATTCCTGGCCTACCTGAGCGTTAAGGTCTTCTATGATGATCTTGGCGTCATGGCTTGGGCAGCGGTCGTACTCCCGTTCGAGCTCTACGTAGAATGCGTCCTTGTCATCATCAGTGCTTCCGGAGTGAGGGCTGTGCATGGCCCTTGATCCTCAACTTGCACATTCTTTCGACGATCGGCCACCAACCGATCACGTGCCTTTCAACAACCTCGCCCATTACGATAAAAGCTGCTCCCAGCTCGCGGGTGTTGCCGCAGCTCTGGTAGATAGTATGATTACCTCTAAACGTTCGCACCATGGATCTTGTCCAACACACCTCCTGCAGCGCTACGATGCCGACCCTGCGATCCTTCAGTAGGTCGACGAGTATGCGAGTGCTCCCAATAAAGTTGAGAGATCGGCAGTTGCACGTACCTTTTTGTTCACTGGGGTCGTTGCCGTTGGTCTTGGTTCGTATTATTATGTTGCTGATTTTCCGTTGCAATTCTTTTTTATGGTTGGCTCGCAAAGCCAGACACCAACCCCCTACTTTTCGGAGGACCATAGTGTACAGTTGAGCTGAGAGTCCTTTCCTGGCACCCGGACGTCGATCAGCCGCCCCTAACATGGGGGACAGACGGTGTTGTGAGTCGGTCCTCCTTCCCTGTCAGCCTACGACCAAAGTTCCCACCGGTGTTGGTTAGCCGATCTTCCCTAAGGTTGTTCGCAGCCCAGCCGGCACCGCGGGGAGGTAGGGATAGGAGTTACTGAACAAGAGGCTATATGTTATGGCATATATGTTCCTTATGATCAAGCATGTCATTTGGCATTATCAGTTTTCCGTTTTTCATCTAGACTAACTTTTGAGAATGGTGTTTAGAAAAATGACGAACAGGTGATGTGTTAGGATTATAGCAATGCACAGTGGTCCCGAATACGAATTTATCAGGAAAGATACGTTTTCCGCCTTAGTTTGAAGTTCTGGAGCAAAATTGTCTTTAACAAAATTATTTATTATAATGAGGCCCTTCTTTTGGTGTGAATTAGAGCTAGGATTGGTCCTTGTTTACAGAGAAATCAAAAATCTGTTTTTTATTTGCAGAAATAAAGGCATATTTTATTCGGAAAAATCGTGGATTAGAAAATTTTACGCAACTTTGATAAAATAAATTTTTCTGTAGCTTTGGAAGCTACTGAATTAGAGCATTTTTACCTACGTAGCTTAGCGTGTCCCTATAAAAATAAGTTATTTTGCTCTAACAAATTTCTCAGAGAGGTTGTCTTGCATCGACTCTAGAGACCTTTTAAATGTTCATTTCTCTGGTTGGGGCAGACAGAAAACATATTTTTCAACAGCATTTGAAAGGATTTTCATTTTTGCAAATGATATCTGAAATCTATAGAAAGTTAATTTTTGTAAATAACACATTTGGAAAGGACGTAATTTTATAAGAATATCGTAAATAACTCGTGGTGGTAGGTTTTACCCTTTTAAGTTCTAAAAACTATCTAAGTATAAATTTGTTGGCAAATTTAAAATAAAACAGTTAAAGCAAAAAACTTGCTGTTTTTTAGGGATAAACAAGTTATCTAAGGAAAACTGTACTGATGCAGGTCTCTCATTCCGATATTTTTGATGAATTAGTTGAGTTCATTTCCATTTCAAAAACTTTTTTCCAGATAAAAAATGGCAAACTGGTAAATAAATAAATAAAAAATTAGTAATGTATATTAAAATATATTAAATTGGAAAATGCCAAAATAATCGTCATCTGAGATGGAACTGCTCCTCCCAAGTAACATTGGAAGGTTGATCATGGTTGTATAGCAGTCTACAAAGTTTAAATCTGTGGTACCACAGAACCTTAATAAGGCCCAAATTGTTGCTTGGAAGCCATGATCAGTGCTGCAACACTGTCATCATGTGTCAGTTGAACCGATTCAACATTTGACATTTCTCTGAAGCGTAGGTTTATCTCGCTGTATTCTGAGATGTGTGAATTTTCTGCTCCAGCCGGTCTCATTTCTGGATTCGTATTGAATTGAAGCTCAGATTTGAAATGTTCTGCGCTAACTGAAAATGATTTCAACAAATAAAGTTGATCAAATGTTGATTCCTCTACTCTTTTTTTCGTAGATAAGAAGGTTTCTACAGATTCGACTGATGATGCGTGTGATATGTTGACTTGCTGATATGTTGTTGATACTTGCTGTTGTAAGCCGAGGAAACTTATGCACCTACTCGAAAAATCACTGGGATATTGGATCAAGGGTTGGTTTGGCAGCAGGGTTCGTTTTGGTAAGCTATACGTTGAATTCCTCTTTACCTCGGTTTACAAATTATTTGCCATGTAGTTGGTATTAACGTTGGAACCAAGTAAATTCGCAAATATATTTTTAAATATTAGTACATACTTAAACCAACGGCAGATGCCAGATTAAAACAATGGTTTAATCAATATTGAACTACTTTAATTTCACATTTGAGAAAACAGTAACAAACGCATATGTATATAACTTATCTACTGATCATTTTATATAAAATGGCATATAACTTATATTCTACTCATAAACTAATAAACTAGTAATGCGCAAAAATATTAGGCCGTTTAGTCAGAACACAATTGAGTAATAGCGATGAATGATAGTATTGGTCCGGCCTTCTTCGCAGACAATCGGTCGCAGACCAATATTTCAATGTTATTTTTAGGATTCTGAAATCCATACGCTCCATTCGAATACTGTTTAAAAAAAATCATAAGTACTTTCGATCTTCCTGCGTAACCCTGTTTCAAATGCAACCAAAAGAAATCGATGAAAACATGGCCGGTAATGGACCAAACCTAACGTGAACCCGTGCATGCATATGTAAACTCCACTCATTCGCATCCGAACCGAACCGTTTATGCATATTCATTAGCGAAAAGTTTTCAACTCTGTTTAACGGATGGAGTGAGTGATTTACGAGAGCGTTCTTCTGCTTTTCGCCCATGTTGCCGTAAAACTTGCTTCGGTTGGAATCTGGACGTAGCACTATGGAAACTGTTCAGAGAGAGTCCCAAATAAGAGAACGTGGATTATGGACAAAGGGTGCAACACATTGGATTATGGACAAAAACAAAAAGCTTTTCAATCTACTGAACAACTTTGCTGAAAACCGACGAAATTTCATATTGCCTTGATCTCGAGATATTTCATGTTGCAAAATTAATGCAAACATTTGGCATACAGACAGCGACATACTCACCTGACATAGATATTACCTTGATCAAGCAGCTAGCACCACCTACTTAGCTA
>JASCZW010014368.1:0-23113 GCA_034211315.2 Aedes japonicus
AGATGCATTGAAAATGTTTCAGAAAGCCTATGGGGAATCTGAATCGTTCAAAGAGGGTCGTAAATCAGTTGAAAATCTTCCTCGTAATCGTCGTTCAGCATCATCAGTTAACGACGAAAACATCGAAAAAGTGAAGAAAATTGTGTTGGAAAATCGCCGATGTGTTTGGCTTGAGACGTGTGTCCGCGCGTCTTGATAAAACAAATTTTGAATTTTCTCCAAAAAGAGCAACGCAAAACTGTCGCTAAGAAAATGTTCACAATGAGTGATACGGACATCCAGCTGATCAAAACTGGTGACGAGACTTGGGTCTACGAGTACGACGTCAAAACAGCTAAGCAATCATCGGAATGGCGCTTCCAAAATGAACCGAAACCCAAAAAACCGCATCAAAGTAGATCGAAAATCAAGGTTATGCTGACTGTTTTCTTCGATAGCCAAGGTGTGGTGCATTCGGTATTCCTTCCGAAAGATCAATCGGTGAATGCTGAATATTATTTGGGCGTTATGAAGCACTTGTGTGACAATATTCGTCTCAAAAGGAAAGAATTGCGGGACAACAAGTCATGGTTTTTGCATCACGATAATGCACCAGCTCACACATCGTTCTTCAGGCACCGTATTCGCCTGATATGGCACCATGTGACTTTTTCCTTTTCCCTAAACTCAAATAGCTGCTTAGTGTTAAAAAATTTCAGACGATTGAAGTCGTAAAAGAGGGAAGGATTCGAAGAGGAAGCTTAAGGCGATACCAAAAGAGACGTATTAAAAGTGCTATAAGGAATGGAAAATACGCTGGCATATGTGTATCACCTCCGATGGGAATTATTTTGAAGAAGACAAAATAAAAATTGAGGAAAAATTAACCGTTTGTGTTATATTTAACCAGTCTCGTTCATATTTGAGCAGAAGGTATGACAATTCAAAAAAAGAAATTGAGAATGCAGGACCACATGGGCTTCATTCAGGATGTGCTCCAGTTGCTGACGTGGACCAAAAATCTCTCAATTCCTCATCCGTTTTTAATGTGTGTGTACAGGATGTTCCCATGTTTGCTAACAATAGATGGTCAGGATCTAGACTACATATTAACGACATGTAGAGTGAAGCACTACCTCAGCTGCGAACTCATTTCCGTCAATCATCACTATTACTGAGCCGAATTGAAACCACACAACTTTGTGTTTCGCACCTGTATAGTTTTACATGAACACTTACCAAGTCGCTCGCTCTGAATACGGCTCAATAACAGCGATGAAATCGGTCCGGTCCGTGGTGCTCCATGGTTTGATTTACGATGACTTAGATAATTTTCGGTAAGATCATTTTGTGATTTTATTCTCTAGAATGTTTACGATCGATGTAAAACATACAGCAGTGCTTATTTTAATATCACTATGTGAACCCTATCGTATACAAATTCTTGCAACACACTTAAATTCCTGTCTAACACCTTGAGAACAAGCTCCCTGGACCGTCAAAAAAATGAGGTTTACACATTCCGTGCAATAATCTATTCTGGAGTACACTTTTGATTGTTATTTTTTGTATTCTCCCCAGCGCGGAAGATTCTGGAGTATTTTTTCAAATGCACGTAAGTCGCAAAATGTAAACAAACGCGCTGTTCATGGCATTTTATTACAAAACCATGTATATATGCCCATACTTGATGAACTTTTTGATGGATTATTCTTGAAAGTTTCAATTAACTTTATAAAAAGGGGGTAACATCACTTTTGCAATTTTTGGGAATAATGTAGATAGGTGTCGCTTGTGTTGAAAAGCAACTTGCGAAACATGGTTACATCATTTGAATTCCCCTAAACGACACACTTTACCACAACGTTAAGAATTCAGATTTTTTTAGTAAAACATGATTTTTTTTTGGAAAAATATTTTCACAACGTTTTGTTGCAGAAAAAAAAATACGTCATTTTGATAAGTTCGACGTATCTGTGTGAAATATGACAACTTGACCTAACATTTCGACGTAACAACATTGTCATTCGCAGAATGGCGTATCATTTTGACGAATGTAACATGCCATCTATCATACTGACTTATTAAAATAACGTACTATATCTTTTTCTATTGCAGACCGTTGTAAAAAGCATTTTTGTGAATGAAAATTGAATTTCCACTCCTAGTGTTATTTTTAGGCATAGTGATCTTTTAGGCATAGTAGATCTTTTTCAGTAGAATTCAATTGGGATAAAAGTTTTTTATTTTCTCATTTTCAGTCAAATTTTACTTACGTCCATTTGCAAAAGTATTCGAGTAGTCTCCAATTCTACACGGAAGGATGTTCATTTCACCCTTCAGTACCCAAAATTAAGTTCATTTTACCCAACTCTGGAGTTCCGTGCGGGAAGCCAAATTTGAGTATATGCCATAGTATTTAAATTAACTGTACCCAAAGTTTATGGTGGGTAAATTTAACCTAACGTAATAAAACTTGTGAAAATCAAAAATTGAGCACTTTTCCGCACGGTTAGTTAGTAGATGTTATAAACATTTAAAATAAAGTGTAAAATAAAGTTTTTGTGATGATAGAATAAAACATAAATTTTCTTGATAATTTGATTGATTTTGGTTATTTCTTAATTTTCGCGATTTTGAACAATAACGACTAGTTTAGTACCGTAACATATTTATTCTTTTTCGGTATTTGAATCTGATGTACGTCAAATAATAAAAGTATGCAAACGACTTCCATTTTTACTCAAAAATGAGTTGTCAATGAAGTACTTACCCATTGAGTAATCTTTACCTAATGTTCAGAATCCAATTTACCCATCTGTCCAGTTCAACAACAGTTACTTAATTTTGAGTTTTTAAAATACACAATTTTATGTACTTTGTTTCTTCCGTGTATGAAAGAAAAATACTGTCAAAACTTCCCAAGTAATCTAGTTACCTTACGCATTTCAGACAGATCAACAAAACAAACATGTTGTTATTTTTTTCACTCGGCAACTTGAATCTACTTTTCGATCATCAAATACTCCAGTATAACTGAAAATAATAACCGTTCGTGGTGTCCAAACTCAAATATTTCATCGATTGTAAGTTGCCTTCATAAATATCGTCTGTCTAATCCTAGTAATTAGGCTATCGATACCATCAGCAGTTATTCCGGGAAATTTGAAACATGTGAAGTCACCTCCGATGGAGACGCACGGTATCCAACCCTCCAATCTTTATGGCTAAAGAAGGTAAACAAACTTTAAAACGTGGCTCACTCAAACGAACCACATTGCCAAATATTATTCTCTATTCCACGTAAATAATGAATGAATTCCGGTTGGTGCATGTAAATGAAAACCAAAACAAGAAGGCCGCCTTCAACGTGCTGCAACTGCACAATACATGCGTTCTACCGCTCTGGCAATGAATGACTAACACCACCAGCACTTAAGTGCAGCCGATTGATCGGCGAGCGGAGAGTGAGAGAGTGCCGTGGTACTAAACGATACTACCAACTGCATGTCATGCGCATAACTCGCCAGCAGTTGATTTCACTTTTTATTCACTAGAAATCTGAAAACACACAATCACGGCTTCCCCGTCACCGGCTGTCCACCCGACCGTCCGTCATCCATATACCGTAAGAATGTGTTGGATATGTTTTCGCAGTGCATTGAATTCCACGTGATCGTCACCAATACATCCGTGCGCTCGTTGAAACGTTTTTAAAAGACCACCCACTACCCCATGGCCACCCGGCAACGCTACGACCCAGAGCAACCACAACAACAACGTCGATGACATCCACATGTTGATCGGTAATGTTTTTGTTTTTGATTCGCTCGTAGCGACCGACAGAAGCACCGTCGATGACAACAACAACAACCACAACCGTTGTAAATATGGCTGTTGGCTTGTCACGGTTGGTAGCTTTGCACGGGCTGCCAACCACTTCGAATTGGGGTAAAAATTTTCACCAACACAAAACCTCCCCTTCTGAGGGTGCACAGCGCTAGAAGTCAGTCAGTTTTCTTTCTCGCTTCCCGACAGAACGTTCCGGTCAAAGCAGTTCAAACGAGGGTTTAGGGCGCAGACCTTGTTATTGGAGAGTAGCAAATCCTTGAAACACACACACACGGGTGCTGTTGTAGAATTCGAATTAGTGCGGTTGTTCGCGATAATTAACGTAGATTCATTTGTTTTCGAGAGTGATATTTTACAAACAAGTTAGAAACAAGTGAGCCGTAAGGCAATCCAGTTCAGCCCGTTGATATTAGCGAAGAAAATTACTTTTGGCGAAACAAGGCAGGCAGGCCACTGCACCCACCATCACCCCCCCTGGAATTGCCTGCTTGCTGTTAGTGTTGTGGGGGCAGGACAAACCCGTGCCATGAGTCATCGATTTTGACTCGGAGGCCAAGTAAGGCTCGGTCGAGGAAAAAAAGTTACAGTTTCAACATCCTTTGCTGTTCTCAGCCCAACTAATTGCAGTAAAGTGTCAACTGGGAAGAATATGCTATCGATTGCGCGTTAGTCTCCGTTAGTTTAAGTGTTCAGCTCAAGGCGTGAGTGAATATCGAGTGCCCGTAAAGTGTCCACCGCAAGCGGGTGGTGATAGAGTGTAATGAAAAATTGATTTTTTTTTTCTGCTGCTTCCTCATCATCGACCACCCGTGAAAAGGATATCCTGTCCAGCTTTGTTGAAACGTGCGCCAGTGTGGATGTGTTTACGGTAGTGCAAGTGTACATATACTTCAGTTAGTTCTGGAAAACAGCATCTGTTTGAAACAATCTGCCTGCAAACGACCGACCGAGAACCGAAAAAAATCTACTGCATTGAAATAGAAAATTCTCCATAAAACACATCGTCGCATTTTCCTCGAGCTCAAGTATTCAGCCACCCACCCTACCGAGGAGCAAACCACCCACCTACCAAGTGCACACTATATCTATGGGAACAGCGGTGTCTCTAATTGTCAAGACCAGCAACGACGACGAATGGTAGTGACGGTGAAATAGAATATCGTTTCTTTATTATTATTTTTCGCTGTTGCAACCATCGGCGAGAAAACGTCTTGAACGTCAAAGTGGGGATTAGCTGTGGTCTGTCGGTTAGCCTTCATATTGCTATTTACCGCAGTCCCATATGTAGCTGCAACTAATGCGAACGATAGTATGAAACAGCACATAGACATACCACGATCGACCAGCCGAGAACCGAAGGTGAATGATGCGAAAATAGTGCTCTGGCTGCCACTCAGCTACTATGTTAAATCGATTTGACAAACAATCGGTGCGGTCCGTTAGGTCCTGCTGCATCAGGGTGGTTAGAAAGGGGGAAGGGGCATCCATCTATCTGCATAAGTTCGACAATGCAGAAAAGTTCATTACCACGACCTTTGGCGTTTGTTCTGCAAACGAAGGATGGGTGGTCGATTGAGAATCTCTGAAAACCCTTGCGCTAGGTGGGAAAAAGTGACATCCGGTGTTTCAGTTTCATCCCACACCAATGCTTGTTCCTGAATTTTCAGACGATTTATGAAAAAAAAAACAATTTCTGGTCATTGCATTTGATTACCCTAGCAAAGTAAAATAACAAGCTGATATCATATAAGTAACAAATTCTGTTATCTCAGTTATCGATTTGATTTCCACATAACAAATTTAGTTATCACTATTGGCAAATTTTGTTATTATATGTTATCATTTTGAACACACTATTTTTTATGAACATTATAAGTTGAATTGTAAAACTATAAATATTTCCAACATATTTGAACAAGAAATTTTGCTTTTAATCAGAATATTTCTTTCAGTTATTAGCATGAGAATCTCATTACAAATTGATAACATAATTTGATACTATTTCAATAAATTTTCTTACAATACAGGATTTGTTATCAAGTTGTTCGCAGTGATAACAAAATAAGGTATTATTATGGTATTCAACGAGTATTTTTTTGTTATTTATGCATTCTGCTATTTTGGCTGTTTATTCAGCCTGAATGATAACATATTCAGTGATCAAAAAATGATAACCTGGTGATAGAATTTGGTATAATCCTTTCCTCGGGTACACCTCCATGGTCTAGAAATTGATGATTCTGGCATTTCTAGCTTTTATCCTGATTTTAAATAAACTTCAATTCTTACAACATCTGTAACAGATAAGTCTAAAAATTCTATATTCACATAGTTTAGAGGTTTGGATCTAAATTTAAACAAAATAAAATAGGATGAATTATAACAAATTAAGTTAACATATACAAGCATTGATTTTGATACTTTTGATAATTTTGATACTAAAATCTAAAAACTACAAGGTACAGCCCCATTGGGTTGATCGAAATGATGACGTAGGACTGCGCAACAAAATGTAAGCCATTCAGATTGTACCTTACCTTACCAATCAGACTAACACCGGCGTGGCCTCTGCTGTACACAGAAGTTGTTTCCATTCTATTCGGTCCATGGCTGTTACTCGCCAGCCTCGCTGTCTGCGGAGGGTCCGCAGGTCGCCTTCTACTTGATCGATCCACCTTGCTCGTTGCACGCCCCTTCTTCTTGTACCTATCGGTTCGTTTTCGAGAACCATTTTCACAGGGCTGTCGTCCGACATTCTTACGACATGCCCAGCCCATCGTAGTCGACCGATTTTTGCGATGTGTACGATGGGAGGTTCTCCCAGCAACTGCTGCAATTCGTGGTTCATTCGCCTCCTCCATGTTCCGTATTCCATCTGCACTCCACCGTAGATGGTACGCAGCACCTTCCGTTCAAAGACTATAAGGGCGCGTTGGTCCTCCACTAGCAATGTCCATGTTTCGTGGCCGTAGAGAACTACCTAATGTCTTATAGATGGTCAATTTTGTGGTTCGGTGAACTTTGTTTGATCTTGGCGTCCTTCAGAGTCCTAAGTAGGCACGATTGCCAGCCATAATGCGCCTTTTTATTTCTCTTCTGGTGTCGTTATCGGCGGTCACCAATGAGCCCAGATACACGAATTCGTCTACTACCTCGTTTTCA
This sequence comes from Aedes japonicus, assembly GCA_034211315.2. Taxonomy (NCBI): domain Eukaryota; kingdom Metazoa; phylum Arthropoda; class Insecta; order Diptera; family Culicidae; genus Aedes; species Aedes japonicus. Next base: position 6,994 of record JASCZW010014368.1, read on the forward strand.
TCACCGTCAATCTGAACTCGTGCTAGGAGTCTAACATTGTCTTCTCGAGAGCCTCTTCCCTTCATGTATTTTGTTTTCAGCGCATTAATCACAAGCCCAATCCTACCAGCTTCAGCCTTAAGTCTGATGTACGTTTCCGCCATCGTCTCAAAGTTACGTGCTACGATATCAACGTCGTCGACGAAGCCAAATAGTTGAGACAGACATTCAGATTGTACAATGTAATAATATTTTAATTGACCCTTTTAGGCCTAAAATTTTTCAACCGTTATTTTATAAATAATGTGCGGTGTTCTCATTAAATTGGTGCTCAATAACATAGAAACGATTGAAAAAAGATGGATATATTTTTCTGAGATGTGCTTCGTCATCCTGGAGTTCAAAATTTAAGATCTACAGTTGTAAAAGTAGCCTTATCTGCTTTACAATGTAATGATATAAATTCAAACATATTCAATGAAGGGCATTCATTGGAAGACCAACAGACATTAGCAGATAATCTTGGGGTGTTCATTCAAAACAAACTAACTTAACTTTGTATAACCCATAAAGCTACTGTTACAATTGTAGACCTTATGTTTTGAATGAACTAACACTAAAAGATTATCCTATGATGTCAGTTTAGTATCTTGAACTTCTCAAGACAATCTAGATAACGACTGGTGGCCTTACAGAAGATTCACTGAATGTTTTTGAATGCATATTGTCTCCTTTCATGGGTTATAAAGCTAATCCTACGACTACAGACTCTAACTTCTAAGCTCATGGGCAGTTTTGGTGCATCATCCCGAAATAGTATATCTGTTTACCGTCCGGAAGACTCACTTAATTTGGTCAAATACATTCTGATCGCAACGATAGTTGGGATGACCCAGAACATGTCATATTGCTATACAATGTTGATTGGCCTTTAAGAATATTAATTGAATATGTTTGAATGTTTATTGCAATTTGGTATTGCCTAAAAATTACTGCTACCACTACTGTAAATCTTAATTTCTGAACGCCAGGGCAGTTTGGATGACCTAGACAGAGGATTAGAAAGTTATAAAATATTAACTGTCGACCTTCCAAAAAATTCATCGAGTATGTTTGAGTACATATAGTCACCTTATAAAGCCCAACAAGCTACTGTTACAACTGTAGATCTTATGTTTTGAACTGAAGGACAGTTTGGATGACCAAGAATATACCAAGATTGTCGCTTTACGTCTGTTGACCGTCTACACTATTCAATGAATATTGTTAAATACATATTGTTCCTTTGCATACTCCAGAAACCTACTGCTACTACTAAGTTAAGATCTTAAGTTGTGAACTCAAGGACAGTCTGAATGAGGGTGCACAGCGCTAGAAGTCAGTCAGTTTTCTTTCTCGCTTCCCGACAGAACGTTCCGGTCAAAGCAGTTCAAAGGAGGGTTTAGGGCGCAGACCTTGTTATTGGAGAGTAGCAAATCCTTGAAACACACACACACGGGTGCTGTTGTAGAATTCGAATTAGTGCGGTTGTTCGCGATAATTAACGTAGATTCATTTGTTTTCAAGAGTGATATTTTACAAACAAGTTAGAAACAAGTGAGCCGTAAGGCAATCCAGTTCAGCCCGTTGATATTAGCGAAGAAAATTACTTTTGGCGAAACAAGGCAGGCAGGCCACTGCACCCACCATCACCCCCCCTGGAATTGCCTGCTTGCTGTTAGTGTTGTGGGGGCAGGACAAACCCGTGCCATGAGTCATCGATTTTGACTCGGGAGGCCAAGTAAGGCTCGGTCGAGGAAAAAAGTTACAGTTTCAACATCCTTTGCTGTTCTCAGCCCAACTAATTGCAGTAAAGTGTCAACTGGGAAGAATATGCTATCGATTGCGCGTTAGTCTCCGTTAGTTTAAGTGTTCAGCTCAAGGCGTGAGTGAATATCGAGTGCCCGTAAAGTGTCCACCGCAAGCGGGTGGTGATAGAGTGTAATGAAAAATTGATTTTTTTTTTCTGCTGCTTCCTCATCATCGACCACCCGTGAAAAGGATATCCTGTCCAGCTTTGTTGAAACGTGCGCCAGTGTGGATGTGTTTACGGTAGTGCAAGTGTACATATACTTCAGTTAGTTCTGGAAAACAGCATCTGTTTGAAACAATCTGCCTGCAAACGACCGACCGAGAACCGAAAAAAATCTACTGCATTGAAATAGAAAATTCTCCATAAAACACATCGTCGCATTTTCCTCGAGCTCAAGTATTCAGCCACCCACCCTACCGAGGAGCAAACCACCCACCTACCAAGTGCACACTATATCTATGGGAACAGCGGTGTCTCTAATTGTCAAGACCAGCAACGACGACGAATGGTAGTGACGGTGAAATAGAATATCGTTTCTTTATTATTATTTTCGCTGTTGCAACCATCGGCGAGAAAACGTCTTGAACGTCAAAGTGGGGATTAGCTGTGGTCTGTCGGTTAGCCTTCATATTGCTATTTACCGCAGTCCTATATGTAGCTGCAACTAATGCGAACGATAGTATGAAACAGCACATAGACATACCACGATCGACCAGCCGAGAACCGAAGGTGAATGATGCGAAAATAGTGCTCTGGCTGCCACTCAGCTACTATGTTAAATCGATTTGACAAACAATCGGTGCGGTCCGTTAGGTCCTGCTGCATCAGGGTGGTTAGAAAGGGGGGAAGGGGCATCCATCTATCTGCATAAGTTCGACAATGCAGAAAAAGTTCATTACCACGACCTTTGGCGTTTGTTCTGCAAACGAAGGATGGGTGGTCGATTGAGAATCTCTGAAAACCCTTGCGCTAGGTGGGAAAAAGTGACATCCGGTGTTTCAGTTTCATCCCACACCAATGCTTGTTCCTGAATTTTCAGACGATTTATGAAAAAAAAACAATTTCTGGTCATTGCATTTGATTACCCTAGCAAAGTAAAATAACAAGCTGATATCATATAAGTAACAAATTCTGTTATCTCAGTTATCGATTTGATTTCCACATAACAAATTTAGTTATCACTATTGGCAAATTTTGTTATTATATGTTATCATTTTGAACACACTATTTTTTATGAACATTATAAGTTGAATTGTAAAACTATAAATATTTCCAACATATTTGAACAAGAAATTTTGCTTTTAATCAGAATATTTCTTTCAGTTATTAGCATGAGAATCTCATTACAAATTGATAACATAATTTGATACTATTTCAATAAATTTTCTTACAATACAGGATTTGTTATCAAGTTGTTCGCAGTGATAACAAAATAAGGTATTATTATGATATTCAACGAGTATTTTTTTGTTATTTATGCATTCTGCTATTTTGGCTGTTTATTCAGCCTGAATGATAACATATTCAGTGATCAAAAAATGATAACCTGGTGATAGAATTTGGTATAATCCTTTCCTCGGGTACACCTCCATGGTCTAGAAATTGATGATTCTGGCATTTCTAGCTTTTATCCTGATTTTAAATAAACTTCAATTCTTACAACATCTGTAACAGATAAGTTCAAAAATTCTATATTCACATAGTTTAGAGGTTTGGATCTAAATTTAAACAAAATAAAATAGGATGAATTATAACAAATTAAGTTAACATATACAAGCATTGATTTTGATACTTTTGATAATTTTGATACTAAAATCTAAAAACTACAAGGTACAGCCCCATTGGGTTGATCGAAATGATGACGTAGGACTGCGCAACCAAAATGTAAGCCATTCAGATTGTACCTTACCTTACCAATCAGACTAACACCGGCGTGGCCTCTGCTGTACACAGAAGTTGTTTCCATTCTATTCGGTCCATGGCTGTTACTCGCCAGTCCTCGCTGTCTGCGGAGGGTCCGCAGGTCGCCTTCTACTTGATCGATCCACCTTGCTCGTTGCACGCCCCTTCTTCTTGTACCTATCGGTTCGTTTTCGAGAACCATTTTCACAGGGCTGTCGTCCGACATTCTTACGACATGCCCAGCCCATCGTAGTCGACCGATTTTTGCGATGTGTACGATGGGAGGTTCTCCCAGCAACTGCTGCAATTCGTGGTTCATTCGCCTCCTCCATGTTCCGTATTCCATCTGCACTCCACCGTAGATGGTACGCAGCACCTTCCGTTCAAAGACTATAAGGGCGCGTTGGTCCTCCACTAGCAATGTCCATGTTTCGTGGCCGTAGAGAACTACCTAATGTCTTATAGATGGTCAATTTTGTGGTTCGGTGAACTTTGTTTGATCTTGGCGTCCTTCAGAGTCCAAAGTAGGCACGATTGCCAGCCATAATGCGCCTTTTTATTTCTCTTCTGGTGTCGTTATCGGCGGTCACCAATGAGCCCAGATACACGAATTCGTCTACTACCTCGTTTTCATCACCGTCAATCTGAACTCGTGCTAGGAGTCTAACATTGTCTTCTCGAGAGCCTCTTCCTTCATGTATTTTGTTTTCAGCGCATTAATCACAAGCCCAATCCTACCAGCTTCAGCCTTAAGTCTGATGTACGTTTCCGCCATCGTCTCAAAGTTACGTGCTACGATATCAACGTCGTCGACGAAGCCAAATAGTTGAGACAGACATTCAGATTGTACAATGTAATAATATTTTAATTGACCCTTTTAGGCCTAAAATTTTTCAACCGTTATTTTATAAATAATGTGCGGTGTTCTCATTAAATTGGTGCTCAATAACATAGAAACGATTGAAAAAAGATGGATATATTTTTCTGAGATGTGCTTCGTCATCCTGGAGTTCAAAATTTAAGATCTACAGTTGTAAAAGTAGCCTTATCTGCTTTACAATGTAATGATATACATTCAAACATATTCAATGAAGGGCATTCATTGGAAGACCAACAGACATTAGAGATATCTTGGGGTGTTCATTCAAAACAAACTAACTTAACTTTGTATAACCCATAAAGCTACTGTTACAATTGTAGACCTTATGTTTTGAATGAACTAACACTAAAAAGATTATCCTATGATGTCAGTTTAGTATCTTGAACTTCTCAAGACAATCTGATAACGACTGGTGGCCTTACAGAAGATTCACTGAATGTTTTTGAATGCATATTGTCTCCTTTCATGGGTTATAAAGCTAATCCTACGACTACAGACTCTAACTTCTAAGCTCATGGGCAGTTTTGTGCATCATCCCGAAATAGTATATCTGTTTACCGTCCGGAAGACTCACTTAATTTGGTCAAATACATTCTGATCGCAACGATAGTTGGGATGACCCAGAACATGTCATATTGCTATACAATGTTGATTGGCCTTTAAGAATATTAATTGAATATGTTTGAATGTTTATTGCAATTTGGTATTGCCTAAAAATTACTGCTACCACTACTGTAAATCTTAATTTCTGAACGCCAGGGCAGTTTGGATGACCTAGACAGAGGATTAGAAAGTTATAAAATATTAACTGTCGACCTTCCAAAAAATTCATCGAGTATGTTTGAGTACATATAGTCACCTTATAAAGCCCAACAAGCTACTGTTACAACTGTAGATCTTATGTTTTGAACTGAAGGACAGTTTGGATGACCAAGAATATACCAAGATTGTCGCTTTACGTCTGTTGACCGTCTACACTATTCAATGAATATTGTTAAATACATATTGTTCCTTTGCATACTCCAGAAACCTACTGCTACTACTAAGTTAAGATCTTAAGTTGTGAACTCAAGGACAGTCTGAATGACTTAGAACATCACAACATTATCGAGTAATGACTGTTGACGATCCAAAAGGTTCATTTTATACGTACCATATTCTAAAACAACGCTTTGTTCTATTAATAAGGCATTTATTTTTACTTCCTGTACTTCTTCATGTTCAGGATATTCTAAATCGTCTATTAGACCTGACACTCATATGTTTTTTTATATTTCTTAGATAGAACAATTGATGTAGAACAAATTTGTCCAAAACAGAGTACACTTTTATTCAGTCCGTAAATTTTTGTAGCCATTTTCTTCTTGGGGTCACCTATGATCCCTAAGGCCTGGAGAGGTTAATATACTTTATATGGCAAGGCTTGACATTTATGAGCTTTTTCAATAAAATGTGGCCCAAATTAACATTATTCTCAATGATGCGTAGAAATATTTCCGATCGATCGGTGCAAACATTTTCAAAAATTTGTTTCTAAATGACTGAGATATTAACACTCAAAACCTGACCACTTTTCGTGACGGTCGTAGTGCGATTTTTTTTAAATTGTACCCCAGTAAAGAAAACTAAAACGTAGCCCTACGTCAAAAAAAAATAATTTCTCAGAAATTCCTTTGGCAAAAGATGAAGTTATCTCATAATTTCGTACCAACTGGTAGTCTCATAACATTTCAAAATTGGAGACCTTTATTTTTTTTAAATTTTGACATTAAGGTGAACATTTTAATTCTAAGTAGTCCTAAAAATTGTTTTTGCTTGTTTTGCTGAACTCTCTCTGCAGTTGGTATCTAGCGTCACGAATGATCCAAGTAGGGGAATTTATCTATTCTGATCAAGCTAATCAGAGTCCACCCTTTAATGAATATTGTAGCAGACGTTCATAGATGTTGTACCATTTTTGTTTGTTTATACTTATTTGCTCCATGATCCGCTTTTGAAAGACTGGAACGCACAAACATTGGTCAGCAAAAAATTTCAAGGAAAAGTGTTCGTTTATTCTTTTGGTTTGCAAAATCTGAACTGCCGTGCCTTCCGCTTAACTCCTTCAAAATTTAAACTGCTGCTCGTTTTCCATGGAGTTATCAGTTTTTTTTTATTTGAGATTCCGTTTGACCAAGGCCAGTTGTTGGGGCGCAGTTCTGAGCTGTTGGGAGGGTTGTGGTATTTGGGTATCACAACCTCGTTGTTCGCATTGTACCACTCGATTGCCTTTTACCCAAAGTGGCAGCTCGCCAAGTCAGCCAGAACAGCACAGGTCTATTATTTTGCTTTAGGAATGGTAGCAGCCGCTTTTCCAGGCACTCATGGACGTAGATCTTTTGATTGATGGTTCCCGTAGTAATGAAAATGCCGATTTTTAGACCACACGTTCATATGGCCTACCAGACGAGGTATTTTCTAGGGAACTTCGAAAGTTTGATGGTTTTGAAAATTTTGGGCGCCTTCCCTTTTCCTGATGCGGTATGAAACTCCTGTCCCGGAAGCCGCTTAAAATCCGCCTTCACGTAAGTTGCGTCGTCCATGACGACACAGTCAAACTTTTTGAAAAAAATTCGTATACAGCTTTCGGGACCGCTGCTTTGCCGACGTGTTTTGTTTGTAATCTCGGTTCGCCACCGTTTAAGAAGTTGATTGAACGTCGATAACCCGGCTTGTTTCTTGGCCCGCTATACAATAGTATGGGAAACATTGAGCTTGCCAGCGACGATCCGGATGGAGAGGTTAGGATTCCACTTATATTTCACCGCCACTTTCTTCGTCGTCGCTGTCCGCTTTCAGGCTTCCTGGTGGTCGACAGACGCTCCCGAACACTTTAAAAACGTTTTCCACGGTCGATTTGATCACATCCAGCAATTTTGCCAACTTGGCGTGCAAGAACGTCGTATTTCCTTGCTGCGCGAGCAAAATTTTGATACGACACTTCTCTTGCTTAGACGTTATTTTGAAAACTGGAGAGCAAGCGGCGACAACTCATCATAGCAACCATTCTATTTAAACTCAACTTCCAAATGCAGCATTTCAAGGGTTTTTTTAATGCATTCTTGTGCGTTCCAGATCACCCAGAACTGCTTAAAAATGTTATAATAAAGCACCAAACTTCTCAAGTGAATTTGAACTGCGTTTGAAAAAGGCAACAAAAATAGCGGCATTTTCAAGAGCACGAGCATTTAAAACCCTGTTGCTGAGGAAAGCCAACATTGTCAAAGCCAAAGTTTTCCCTATACAATCTCATATACCACATCGAACTCATCTCCATCGATAATCATAGTTTTGGCTATGCGAACTCTATCACGATTGGCTTCTCCTACCAACAAATACAACTGTAAGCCAACTACATCGCGTTTCAGTTAAATATATTGTTCAGCGACTGAGTCAACCCCAAATTGTGAACACTTGAAAACTAATCATGACCGAAAATAAATTGGATTTTAAACACATTAGCAGTAGTTGGTCTTCATTGGCATTTTCATTTCAACAAGCATAATTTCTTAATTCAAATTTGCAATGCGAAGTCAGCATTTTCATTTTCAAATAAATGTCAGCAAAACACACTGCACAAACAAAGTGCATTCAGAGTGATTTTCTCCAAGGTTGCGGCTTATCATTTTTGACTTATCCATATTCATTTGCCGATAGCTCTTCTCAAAAGCTCAATTTCAAAATATAATGTATGATGAACTTATGGTGCTTGAGTAGACCTATAACTTTGTTTACCAGTACATAGCTCTATCTCTTATATCTGAGCAATAAGAGCGTATATTCGCAATGATCTTCGCGATGATATTCGCGGTGAAGATCACGCAAAGATCATCGTGAAGATCACTGTGAATATACGCTCTCATGTCGAAGATATAGGAGTTAGAGCAATGTACTGTTAGACAAAGCTGTAGGTCTACTCATGCACTACAAGTTCATCATACATCATATTTTGAAATCGACCCTCTGAAAGGAGATATTGGCAAATGAATATGCCTGAGTCAAAAATGATAAGCCGCAACCCTGATTTTCTCTATAGAATTTCGAGGATTTGAATTTTACCACTGTATTGAGGAGTTTGATGAGTACTAGCTTTTTCACTAGATTGATGCAAATTTCAAAATATTCATTACACAGCGCTTAAACTATTGAAATCACATCCTGATCACCATTTAAAACTTTGAACTAATTTGGTTACAAATTTGCCCCGCACAAACCGGTTTATGTTTGCTTGAGAATTTCCGTGGATAAACGCCATTTGCTAGCTACGAGATGCTGAAGCAATATTCACTAGCAGTTGTATACAGGTACAGTTCACGTGAACAAACAAACTCAGTCGAATAAAATTCTATTTACTTGAAAAAGTAACAAATTCAAGTAGATTTCGAAATGCTTTGTTAAATCTGTCATAAACTATGAATCAAACGAATTGGTATTTTCATTAATAGTAGGCTAACGATGCCAAAAACAAGTGGAGTACCATGTAAATGCAGCTTGACCTTTTAGGTTAAAATTCTGGTCTGTTGACAACTTGTACAGTTGTTGCAACGAAAAAGATATAAATTTTATCAGTAACGTAAAATGTCCCCTCATTCATACGCCAAAGCCGAACCAACCTTTCAAACAGCAGACCTGATTTAGGCGAAATTTGACGTGTCGTTCACATTATCCCTCCAACGTTCTTGATTACAACATTCTTGATTAATTCCTCTTTAATGCCGTGGGCAACTTGTACTCCATAGAACTTGCTTCAGTTGGTGTAACCATCTTGCTCGTTGTGCAACTCGTCGTCTTATGCCAACCGGAATCCCATCGAATTCCATTTTCCGCAGGGACAGTTGTCCTGCATTCTCGCAACATGTTCTGCCCATTGCAAGCCATTCAAACTCATTCGAGCATTGCCCGCGTCTCATGGCCGTAGAGAACAACTGGTATTATTGGAGTTCTATACCGGATACACTTCGTACGGGAGCTAAGTCTGTTTGGCCGCAGTTGCTTGTGGTGCCCGTATGACTGTTCATTTTATAAAGAGGCCACATTGACACACGGAAAAAATCTAATTTTCATCAAAATGCTAATTTTTATTGGTTATCTGGGTACTATTGTCGACCACCTCAAAACGTTTTTTTGTTAAATTCTTTATTATAGTGGCTTTCAGCCTCCTGGGCTGGTTCGCCAATTCCTCAAAATGTGTTTACACATTTTGATTTAGGTGAACTGTGAACTCAATGCGCCTGTAACTGGTTCGAGAGGAAGAAAATATTAAAATTTAATGTATTGGTTAACCCTACAACTAGGTCTTATATTTCATTACTTTATTTCCCATATATTTGTTGTAGAGTGTATAGTTATCGGATATTTTCAATTGATATTTTAGTTTTTTTATTGCGGTATTGCATTGGTAAAGTTGTGAGATCAATCAAATAAACTACAAATTCAATATACATACATCATATAAACGCCCTCTTTGAATAATGCCTGTATCGAGCAACTTCATTGTACATCACACTCTCGAAGATAATGTGTGTCACTAGTTACCTAGTAGACCGATCCTTTTCAAACTTTCAGACAATAAAATATATAACCCGTTTGCACAGAGAACATCCAGGCTCGAACATTTTTTCCCCAATTTACTGTGTAAACTTTTAAAAGCAAACCGTTAGAAAAACAACGCTGCCTAGTCTAGGTTTCACCAAACTAAAATTGACAGGCTATCAAATCTCAAGGGGGTTAAGTGGCGCCATCAACATACGATTCACCGAAACTAACGGAAACGAGCTGTAATTTAAAAATGGCAGTTACAGAAATTTACACGCGGTGGGCACTACAGCTTGAATGTCTGTTCTCTGTGCCGTTAGTATTCTTTTGGCATATTTATTTTATGCAATTCAATATCATAACCGAACGCTCGCACCTTACACTTAAATTCACTAATTAGGATCTGTACAACATTTGGCTGCACTTTTTCTTCATGTCTTCCTTAGATTTGACCTCCTTGGGATGCTTCCATAGTACCTGCTTCATAATATCCCAGTATTTTTCGATGGGCCTTCGCTCCGGTTGGTTTGGGGGGGGGTTCATGTTTTTAGATACGAAAGTGACCCCGTTGGCTTCGTATCACTCAAGGACAAAATTTGCATAGTGGCACGAAGCTTGATCCGGCCAAAATATCGTAGGGCCCTCGTCTGCTTCAACAGAGGAAACAGACGCTTCTGTAGACACTCCTTGAGGTTGATCTCCTCGTTTGCACTCCCAGTAGTCACGAACGGCGCACTCCGTTTGCCATATGAACAGATCGTTTGGCAAACTTCAAAAGTTTCTGCTTCCTTACTCCACCGGAACATTAACCTTGTGCTGGGCGGTGAAGAACAGTAGCCTATGAAGCTGCCGGTCTCATCATCCATGATGAGACAATGCGGCTTCGTTAGCATCTGAGTGTACAGTTTCCGGGCCCGTGACTTTCCCACTGTATTTCGCCGATCGTCACGACCTCGAGCCATGTGCACTTTGTATGCAGTCCCTATCGGTCCTAGAATCTCTGAACCAAAATCAATTCACGACGTTGCATTTTGGGTGACGCCATTTTTCTAATTTTCGAAAAACTCACAGCGTTTAATACAATAAAAAAAACACTTTTAACTACTTCTAACCACAATTTGAAAGGAAAATACCCAATGTGGAATTTCATACTGCGTTTTTTTTTTTCGTAGTGAAATTTGATGTGGGACACTCTTTAAACCAAAAGCGACAGTGAAATGTAACGTGTCGTAAGATCCAAACATCACTTTTGAACCATTTCAGTTTTAGTAGTTTCTTTTATTATTGCAGAAAGATCAACATAATGACTTTAAATAACGTGTGATTTCAGAATTCTCAATCTTGCTTTCTATTTTCGGGATATGCCATATGTCATGGTGATGTAGAATAGTGATTAACCGATTTTGGGGTCTTCTTTTAGCAGCTAGTTAACTTATTGCTTCATTAAATCTAGCAGTTTGACCCATTTTTCCCTTACCAATGAAAACAAATCTGTGGCGCCATCTGTTAGATTATTGCTACTTGAAATCTTGAGGGAAGCCATGTTTTTACACAGGTACATAAGATGAAGTCGAACGTCTGTCTGCCTTGTTCCTTCTCATGGAGTTCATGCGGTCTAAATAGACTAGTTCGCCATTACCCTTCCTTCGACATCGATTTTGGACTGATTTTGCTTATTGTCCCACCAAACGCTACAAAATGAATATCAAGCAACTTCAATGAACATCATATTTTGAAATTCAACTTCTGAAACGAGTTACCGGCAAATAACTTTAACAAAATCCAAATGAGTGATTACAACACTTATAGTCATAACGCAAGCGTTGCCAGTAAACGCGTTGATACTTAAGTGATAAATAATACTTGTAGTTGATTCGATAATATTGCTTTCTTCACAATGTTTGACATCGAGATTATTTTTCAGTGAGCACAATTTGACTTTTGATATTCAACGAACATTTTCGTTTTTTTTTTGCTTCATCCAATCGTAAGCGTAACGAATTCGGTCGTTATATTAGAACTATAATATTTTACATTTATTATAAACATAACTGCTTGGGTCGTCATCATCCCTTCTTCAAAAACCCCAACCATCAATTTTGATCAAACTCTTATTCGTAAACCCGTCGTTAGCTGCTAATGCCTTGGATTGCAATACACCTTTAACCAGTAAAACCGCGTCAATTCAACTTTCCCCACTCGACCACCAGGGAAATCCCAACCACACGCTGAGGTGTCATCCCGCATTACATAAGCAACCAGAACACGCAGAGTCACCAGACCTTGCACAATCCAAAGTGGCAGAATCCTAGGTGGTCGGGTAGGTATAGATATGTGAAAAGCAGTTTAACGGTGCTGTTATCACATTGTAGTAGCCGAAGTCAGCAGTTTAGCTACATTTTGTTTCACCCACAATAAGCGGCTATCGTCACTGTCATTGACGTTGGCATTGTTTTTGCTGGATTCTCCCCTTCTGCCAAGGCAACCGCTTAGAAGCATGCCATTGCATTTACTGGCAGCGAAGCTGTTGTGAATGGTACTAAGTAAGCAATTTGTCGTTTTGTCACCACAACAACAACAGCAACTCTGGCCATACTTCCACAATGGATAATAATCGAAATGCACTTCATTGGATCTGCCGTTGTTGCATACAGACGATTGCATGTTTTATTTGAGAGACAATGATGATGGCTCATGGGATGCGCTCGTCGCGCCACCGTAGTCGTGACGCTTCGGCTCGGTAGGCAAATGATCGACATGGGTATTATTGCCATTCTGGGACCAGATCTCCAGAGAGCACGTCCAATATGTGGCCGTTTGCTAGGCCCAATTAAGTTAATGTTATTATTTTTAATCCAATTGAGCTTCCCATTATACGTATGCAGCGGAGCGATAACAGTGCGTTCTTGGATTGCCGGTGGTGGATTCGTGGGTTATTTAGATTTTAATTTGCGATATGGTAATGATAGGAAGCAACTCGGCAGCATGCATAACAGTGATGCTTAGATTGAGTTGAGGAATTGAGTCGTGGATGTAATTACAACCCTATTATTAGTTGACTCGTTTAAAAGATAAACAATGTGTGGAAAATGTGATGACACTCAACAACTTATTGTTGGTCAGTGGGATATTGTAGGGGAGGATAGTTTGTTGTTTAAATGTCTAAAGTGAAATTATTGATTGATCAATATCTAAATTCAAAGTTCGAATTGCCCACAATTGGTAAACGTACCCTACTATTTTTTTCAAATCCACCACAAAAATAGTAGAGCAATAAATCGTGCAGCGCTCTGCAATGAACGAATACTCTCTCCATCGCTCTGGTACACCCACAAGACATCCACGAGCATGAAACCATCCGTTATGTCTAAGATCAAGGTCAAGCTCTGTATATACTCCTCCCTCAAGTGATATCATGTGCGAATAGTGCCACCGTAAGTTTGGCATTCTGCACTTGGAGCTTTCGCTACGTAGCTCTAACTCTACATATATAGTACAATCCTTCGCACGAGCGTTAAAACAGTGTGGGATGATGCTGCTCATCTGACAACCAACTAACTGATGACTCTGGGGTGCCACTTCCAATCAAATTTAATTTGATTATACCATTGGCTACTGAAAATTTGACTCCCCGATAGCACAAACCCCACAAAATAGATTTACGCGTTGACCGTTTCATTAGTTGATGACTTAAGGTCAAGGTCTTGTGTTGAGCTCATATTTTTGTTTTGATGCCCTGCAATAAAATGGTCATATAGTTTTTAAATGAAACGCAGATTCTTAATTATTTAAATTTAAATACAGGTTAATTTATTAACAAAAAGCCTGCAGAAATGATAAACTTTTCATCCTGTAATAAAAACTTTCAGTTTTCAGTCTTCTAACTAAGAGAGTGACTAGGAGAGTCCTCAGTTTGAAGTGATGAAAAAAATATTAAACTCCGGCCTAATTACAAACCATTCATGGAAGATGTCTTTCCTATCGTTGTTGATCATTTCGTTACTGTTACGACAATAACCTTGATAGTTGACAATTAAACAGAAACAATTTTCTGTATGGTTACAGGCCGGTTCAGTTCCCATAAAAAAAATTGAACATAGGTAAAACTAAATTCATGGTAAGGAGTGTATCGAAAAGTAGTTATAAACATTCGATGCGTTATTACGCATAAACTACTGTATATATTTTTAGCGTGTAAGCGCCATTTGCTTTGTTTACATGTCAAAAATGATTATTCGGTTCATTCATTTCCGTTGATAAAGTTGTATTCAAAATGTCGCGAATTGAATTTGAGACTAAAAAGAAAATTCTGCACACTTGGTGCACCGAAAAGGGTGTTACTTACAAACAGATTGCGAAAAGAGTAAATGTTCACCCGGCAAGTGTAAAACGCATCATCGAAAAGTTTGATAAGGAGTGCTCCCTCAAGGATTTACCAAGAAGTGGCCGGAAACCCGGCTCCAGCAACCCCGATTTGGACCAAAAAGTTGTGGATTATATTCAACGGAACAAATCTGCCTCTACTCGCGATCTAGCCAAGAAGTTCCAGGACCAGCATCGGAATGATTCAACGAATCAAGCGCAGGAATGACTTGAAGACGTACAAAAAGCAGAAAGTGCCCAAACAAACTCCGGAACAAAAGTCTCGTGCCAAAACCAGGGCTCGAAAGCTGTACAGCTGCATTTTGGACAATGTCGACCAGTGCCTTTTTCGATGGATGACGAAACATACGTTAAAGAAGATTCAAGAACGCTACCGGGGCCGCAGTTTTATACTAAATCTGTTGGGGAACGTGTGCCAACCGCAGATACGACTGTTGCGATGGAGAAATTCGGTCAGAAGGTGCTCATTTGGCAAGCTATTTGCACATGTGGCTTGCGTTCTTCAATTTTCTATACAAAAGGAACTATAAATGCTGAGATTTATCAAAAGGAATGTTTGGAGAACAGGTTGCTACCATTGTATAGAAAGCACCAGTCCCCTCCTCTCTTCTGGCCAGATTTGGCATCGGCACATTACGCCAAATCCACTCTACAGTGGCTGACGGAGAATAACATCAAGTTCGTAGAAAAAGACATCAACCCACCAAACTGTCCCCAGTTGCGACCGATCGAACGCTATTGGGCAATAGTCAAGCGTATATTTAAGAAGGATGGCACAGTGTCCCAAAACATGACCGATTTTAAGAAAAAATTGGGCAGCGGCATCCAGGAAGTGCACAAAGGTCACTGTGCAGAATTTGATGGCAGGTGTCAAATCAAAGGTACGGGCATTCTACAGAAATGAACATGATGACTAGTTTTTCCGTTTGGATCTTTTGTAAACATGTTAAGCTATAATAAACTGAAATAGTATGTTAATTTTAACCATGTTTTCATGCCTATTTTATTATTTGGAAGTTTATAACTACTTTTCGATACACTCCTTAATTTCACGAAACCGAGCTATCGAAGACGTCTCTGTTAAAATTGATGATGAGACAATTGATCGCGTTCGTGGGATTAAATATCTTGGCGTGATTATTGATGATAGATTAAAATTTGACTCTCACATTGACGATGTCATCAAGAAAATAGCCATGAAGTACGGTATTCTCTGCCGATTGGAAATTCGAGAGTACACCGTTTGCAACATATGATAATGCGTTTGATCTTGAGATGTAACAGGTTCACTTCCTCCTCTTTTTTGATAGATCCCCTACAGTGGCTATCGGTGAAGCAAAGAGTTGTGTATTTCTTTTGTATTTTTTTTTTGTGTAATCGAAATGAAAGAGGAAGTGATATTCATAGATATAGCACTAGAAACGCGGATGATTTTAGAACACTATATTTTTTGTACAAAGTTTTACAAAAATTCGTTGTTATTTTAAGGTATAAATGTTTTCAATTCGATGCCTATACACATCAAACGTTCAGCAACACGAACAGATTTT
>JASCZW010014369.1:0-23110 GCA_034211315.2 Aedes japonicus
CATACGGCGCTATTGGGATAACCAGTGGTACCAATCGAGAGATGCAAAACTGAGGGAAAATAAAACCAGATACACAAAGATGGTGCGAGCATGATAGCGCAGCGTCCAACGTGTTAACACGACTGAGTGATTGGCCACACGCGGCTTACCAATACTTTCCTGTTGCAGAAAGAACTCCGCCCATTTGCAGAATGCTGTGGGAAGGTACTGATGTAAACACAATACTAGAATGCAGAAAATATGAGAAAGAAAGACAAGAGAACGAGATTAGTATGACATGTTTACAAGAGGCCTTGAATAATACAGAAAGATAGTGTTAAAAAAACTATTGAGTTTTTACATCAAGCAAAATTATACAAAAAGCTTCAACCAAAGTGAAGTGATCTAAGAGAAGATGAAATGTGAATGAAGGAAAACAACTAATTAATTTAAAAAAATAGACAATTGAGAAGAAGATTAGAAATTGCAAGCATCAAATTGAGCAGATGCAGACGCAAAAGAAGAAAAGAAAAACATAGAGTAGAGATTATATCAGGTGTGGCCACTCACCCGAGTAAACCGGAATACCCTGGAACTCGATTTCACCGGGAAAACCCGGGAAAACTCCGGGAATTTCGCTTTGCCACCGGGAAATTAAACCGCCCTTTCGAATTTCATCTCTGAAAAAAGACTCATTTTAAATGATTCTATTTATTAGTGTACTGTCAACCCTGATGGTTTTAGCAACACGCTTGTTTTCGTGTAGAAAGAATAGGATTGTTTTCATACGGAAACCCGGTTTTCGTATGAAAACAATCTATTCTTTCTACGTGCTTGAAAGTGAAAGATGATAGACGTCAGAAAGCTTAATGCTTGCCAGTCTGTTGTCATCGAATTAAACGTCCGTTGTTTAGACAGTGATTTCGATTAGTTGGTGTTTGTTTTGTACATTTTAGCGTGTATTTTCGTGGGTTTCGTTTATTTTGTTAACCTTTACTATTTTTATTTCAAGTGATTAGAAATAACTTAGAAAAATACAGATCAATTCGAGCATGTCCATCCGTTTCTCTGATCGCCAGAAAGAAAGTTTTTCCGTGGTGTGCCGTTGATTCAAAGATCCCAAAAAGCGCGCGTTGTTGTTGGTGCAACAAATCATTCAAAATCGATACTATGGGAAATATGGCAGCTACCAGCCACCAAAAATCATCCGGCCATCAATGACAAACGACTTTGCGCCAAACAAGCTTGCCAATCAACATATTCGCCAAAGGTAATATTTTGACAGGGTTGCGGCTTATCATTTTTGACTCAGGCATATTCATTTGCCAATATCTCCTTTCAGAGGGTCAGATTCGATAATATGATGCATGATAGAACTCAGTAGTGCATGAGTAGACCTACAACTTTGTTCATCAGTACATTGCTCTAACTCCTATATCTTCGACATGAGAGCGTATATTCACAGCGATCTTCACGATGATAATCGCGTGATCTTCACCGCGAATTTCATCGCGAAGATCACTGCGAATATACGCTCTTATTCCTCAGATATAAGAGATAGAGCTATGTATTGTTAGACCAAGTTGTAGGTCTACTCAAGCACCATAAGTTCATCATACATTATAATATTATTTTGAAATTATTATATTATTTTGAAATTGAGCTTCTGAGAAGAGCTATCGGCAAATGAATATGGATATGTCAAAAACGATAAGCCGCAACCTTGTATTTTGATTCGTGTTTCATTAATGAACTGAATTAATGTTGATACAATTTTAGGTTCTATTACGATTTCGTCTGCGAATACATCCATTGCCGCTGAAATTTGTGGTATGTTATTGTTAAATTAGGGGCCTCAAATAGCTCAGTTGGTAAGTGCATGGATTGCCAATCCTAAGGTGGCGGGTTCGGATCCCAATCCGGTCAGAGATTTTTCAGGTTGGAAAATTTCCCGACTGCCCTGGGCATAAAAGCATGATTGTACTTGCCACACAATTATACCGATGCAAAAATGGCAATGGCATAGAAAGCTCTCAATTAATAACTGTGGAAGTGCAATTAGAACACTAAGTAGAGAGCCCGCAATAAGCTAATTGCTAAAGGCAATAAGCTTGAAATGCGAAGAAGAAGTAGTGAGAGCTGAAATATTGTGGGCGTTGGAAACGGTTCACACCCATAGCTCATTTCCTCACCCATAGCAAATGTTGCGCTATTCAGGGAAATGTTTCCGGATAGACAAATTGCGGCCAAAATGGAGATGGGCCGTACGAAAGCTGGATACACCGTGACGCATGGACTGGGCCCATATTTTTCCAACGACGTTTTGAAAAGCGTGGAGCATTGTACAGAACTTGTAGTAGCATTTGATGAAACGCTGAACCAAATTTTTAAGCGCCAACAGCTGGACATCGGTATCCGTTTTTGGAGTGCAAAGAAGAATCAAGTTGAGGTTGCGTACGTCGGATCGGCTTTGCTTTCGTCTATGCGATCGGCGGATCTGTCGGAGGGCTTGCAATCACGTTTTTCTCCAAATCCAGCGTTGATTCCAAGAATTTGTCAGATCTCAATGGATGGGCCGAATGTGAATCTCAAACTTTCCAAAAATTTAGTCACGAAATCAAAAACCTTCGCAACAACATTTCTTTCGATCTTTTGAACATCGGAAGCTGTGGTCTTCACGCTGTCCACAACTCATTCAAAAATGGAAGCAAAAGAACAGGTTGGAGTATTGATGATTTTTTGCAGTCATTGTACTACTTGTTCAAAGACGTTTCTTTAAGGCGTTTAATTGGGCCGAAACTGACTTTTTTCATGTCTGCTGCGGCAACTGTTGAACCGTTCCTGCATTAATTCCAGACAGATGTGCCTATGGTTCCTTTTCTATTTACTGATTCGATTGGACTTATCAAACCTGTAATGTCGAAGGTTTTGAAACCAGAGTGTTTGAAGGTCGAAGTTAAGTCATTGGTTGATATTCAATTAAATTACGCTAATTTGCTCGATGCAGTAAAAGTTGACATAGGATTTGCCGCAAAAGCTGCTATAAAGTCCGAGAGCGAGCAGGGCAAGATTCCTCAACCAAAACTGATTTCGATCTACAACGGTTGTAAGCAGTATTACATTGGATTTTTGGAGAAAATTCTCGAACGTTCTCCGTTGAAATACCCTTTGACGAGGTACCTCAGCTGCCTGGATCGGGGAGTAATCTCTACTACGTCCGACATTGCCAGACAGCGTTACGACTTGTGCCTTGAAATGTTAGTCGAAAAGGAACATCTATCAGGCTCTGCAGCGGACAAGGCAAAAGAGGAATTTTCGCACATTAGTTGCCTTCCTTCTTTCAAGCAGTCGTGTCTAGCTTACAAGAAATGTACTCGTTTGGACAACTTCTGGTCGACAGCTATCGGAAAAAGCGGTAAGGCGTTGGCAAATCTTCTGCAAGTGGTGAAGAAAATTCTTATTCTTTCACACGGAAACGCGACCATCGAACTAGGTTTCTCTGTCAACAAGGAATATCTTGTTGAGAATTTGACTGAGGAAAGCCATGTTGCCCAGTGGTTGGTGTATGACGCAGTACTTCGAGCGGGAACCGTAAATAACGTTGAAATCACCAAATCATTGATGCATTACGCTAAAAATGCACACGCAGTCGTTACACCGATGCGATGCAGAAGAAGAAGCAGGAAAAAGCTGACGAAATCAAGGTGAAACAAATGAAACGGGAAGCCGAAAAGGTACGGGAGGAGCTGGAAGTAAAACGTGTGAAGCTATTGGCAGATACTCAAAGAGAAATTGCGATCCTTGACGAACAATGAAAGAACTAAAACGTTAAATGAAACGTTGGATAGCTGCGGTTTTAATCGTTGTTATTGTTGTTGTTTTTTTTAAGTTAAAAGCTAGTTCAAACTTTTTTCGTTTTATTGTACATTTGAATGAATATCACGTATATTCATTATTTTAGCAGTTTGTGACCCTTATGTCCCATTTTCCACCGAATAATGCATGCATTTTTTTTTAACTTAAACACTGATTATCATGATAAAAATTTCAACTTGCCCTTTAAAACTTTAAACTTCTAGATGTTATATTTAGATACGAATGGTACGTACTGCTAAACATTAATTTATGTAATAAAATGAACTAATTAAAATCCGGGAAAATTTTCACAATACCACCGGGAAAACCGGGAAAAACCCGGGAATTTTTTTATGGGTTTTAGTGGCCACCCAAGTAATGAAGGAGAGAGAAGAAAATACTATAAAAAGCGACTAATGTGCATTAGAAGCTAACGATGGACGATCCCAGGAAAGTAAAATGTTACGGAACTAATCAGTAGATAGAAAGAAAGAAGGGAAAAGTAGAGGTAAATAAGCAAAAAGAGTGAACAAATAAGAAGCGTAAACAGAGAAATAAGAAAAGAAACCGAAGAAAAGAAAAGCAGGAGAAGGCAAATTAGGGTAGAGAAGAAAAGTATATAGAAAACAGGTGAAATGAGCTAACTAAATCGAACATTCCGATAAAGGATATTTGAATCCTTAAAAACGAAGTCTGTCAAACGGCAAGACCATAATACTGGAAATATTATGCAATATTTTATGACACGAATGCACCCTTCTGGTGTAAAGTGTCACAAATAAAAGAAAAAAAAATTATTATTAACTGTGAGTTCTGGGAAATCTTTTTTATCCAATAGCTAAACAATGAATCTAATTCAATCTTCCATCTACGTTTTCCCTTGCAGATTCCCCTTAGCAAGGAGTTCTTTGAAGGAGAAGCGATGCAAACGGAATCAGCTGTTCAAGCCGAAAACACCGCCAATGCCTCCTGGAATACAACGATGAACTCCACTCTCTCGGCCCAATCGTTTTCGCTGACTCCTCAACAAATGAAGCTACGTAAAACTACCCTTCGCTATACCGGTGACCCAGCCCTGCTGCCAATAGCTAGTACCGAATTTACCTTTCTGGTTCGCTTCCTCCACCAACTTTCGACTAAAGTGAATCTAATGTTCGAAGGAGAGATGGACGATCTGTGGAATAGAAACGACCTTTGGGGAAAACTGAGCCGTCAAGTGCTTAGCCCACCAATGGTTTCCCAAACCTTCGACAAATCGCAAGGGGTTTGTTTGCTTAAACAGGACAATCTCGGCCCTCGCTTATGCCTGAGAGTACTCGCCTCATACAAATCATCGTTTGTGATATTTTGCTCGTTTTTGTTCGGATATCTGCTGTTCAACGCACCGAGTTTCGGATTCATGCTGCTAGTTTTTGCCACATTCGTTTACTTGCTTATCAAATCTTTCGTCTGCGACCTTTTTCGACGTACGAACCGAACCCATCAGGGTTATCAATAGAACAGGTTAGTTGATTTTTTTATATTTAAAAAAAGTATATTGTTGGAATATTTTTTGTGTAATAAAAATATTCGAGCCGAATGCGCTACTACCAGAAACAAACAATCTCACATTACATAGAAGTTTGGTCGAACTAAATGCTACACGGAAGGTATATGACTCAGCTAGATTCTTGTGATGACATCCTTGATTAAATCTATCAGAGTTTTACTCCTTGCTTCGTGAGCGCAACCATAGGCAAAACAGTGCTCCAACGCGGAAAACTACAATCAGTACACATAAACAGGTGATATCGAATCCGAAGTCTTCCACCTTAAAATTCAACGTCTCGAGGATGATCTGACCGGAGCTCGGACAGGTGACATTCATTCGGGTACATGCTATATCGCCCTCCTCGATCGTACTCCATTGGTTGATCAGCAGTGCCTCATTTGCATAACGGAACCATGATAAGTAGGACAAATACTCAAAGTAGGATGGAACCGATGCCGAGTTCAGGAAAAAGCCTCCAAAAATCAGGAATGGAATAATCACCGGTGGACCAACGGATAGGGCCATTGAGACTGATGAACTGCCGCAAGAGATTAGGTAGCCTAAAACAGAGTACAGTTAGAGACAAATTAGTACTTATCAACATATATTCCACGTTCTGGCTACTCACCGAAAGATGTCGCCACGTTTGCGACCAAAACAACAACCATAAGCGTCGTCAGATAGTGCACAGCACCACTTTGAAGGCCAATCATCGGGTAAGTTATCGAAGTAAATACAAACGGAATGGCGAGGAAAAGCGGAACTTCCGCAATTGTTTTACCCAGAAAATATGTATCAACTCGGAAAAGCCGGGAACGTTTTTCGCGTGAAACACTGGAAGTTCAGCGGAAAAAACGTTAATCACTGCAAATACATTCTGGAATGTCATGTTCGTAAGAAACAGAAATAGGGCTCCGTTAATGTTCATGACTCCATCCTGGTCCAGTTTTTGGTTGAAGTAGATCGATCCTATCAGAGTAGCCACTATCTGCAATCATGAATACGCATTAGTTCAGTTTGTTTAACACCAAAGGCCAGATCGTAGATAGGCTTATTCTTACCGCCGTTTGAAGCAGTCTGACTTTAACCAGCATCGGATTCTTAAGCACCGTTAGCCACGAGCGCCACAGCACGTAGTAGAACTGGGTCCACCAGGTTGATCTGTACCCTGTTTTGCTCACTCCTTCCATGGGCTGAAGGAAAAAGTGTTCCTCGACGTTCTTTCCGGTGTTGGCCACCTCCATAACTTCCCGCGCGGTCGGACTGACGGCAAAGGAGTCGCAAATTTTCTTGATTGTGTCCCGGCACTCGTTCTCCTTGTTCGGAGCTATTGCCAACATTTGGACGTAGAAATCGGCCGGATTGTAGTTCGGTGGACAGGGAATTCCTAGTCTGAAAGGTGAAATAAGTTAAGTAAAGTTCATTTGCTGCTCGCTCATTAAAGTATGTGAGTTTTTGAGTCTCCCGCCTTTTGACTGAAGAGCAATACTGCTCCTGTCGACAAGCAACTGTCAATTTACTCCTGTCAAAATTTGAACAAGCTGCGTCAACTAGTTTATGTCTTACAGCCATTGATAACAGACAACCGCGTGTTTTGAGAAGAAAATTGAAAAAAATGAATTTAGTGAGGTCATTAAGAATTTTGTTTCGGAAGAACACTGATCAACACCAAGGCTAAGCTTTATACTATGGACATCTGCACCACTAATTTCAATGGCCAAGAGGTGGTTTACTGAATTGCGATACCGAACGTTCTGGAAAAGTACGATATTGAATTGGCCGATCGGAGATTGACAGTGAGAGAGATTGTGAATGTCACTTGACTCATGGACGTTTCTGATTGCATTTACACGATGTATAAGGCTTTCTCTAGGAAGTTTATTGAGCTTTTTGAATAAAACATTTTAAAGAATGAAGAATCACGAATGATATTCCAAAAAGGCCAAAAAGTAATAAAATGATTACCCAGTGAACAAGCAAACGGTGAAGTTCTTAATTTTCACGCTCCGTTGCTTTCAAAGAGTTTCACATCTTTTTGGTTCTAAAACCAATTGATTTTTTCTCGATAGTGTTTCTCCGCAGTTGTAATCGCGTTTTTTTGTTTACAAGAAGATAAAAAGTTTAATTAAGCAGTGCAATTACGGTTAATAATTGATTGCAATTGGCAAGAGGAAAGCCATCTTGCATCGCATCTGTGCGTGATTACGCACACCAGCAGTAGTCCATCTGTTATCGTTCATTTGTTCATCTGCCAACTACCACCGGCCATTATCATCATCATCATCGTAGAACTCCCCTTCTAATCGGTACACGCGACCACACACCGTCGCTCGGTGGCCGGCAGCACATTCGTCACCCGGCTGCAGCAGATCAGTGATACATATAAGATAAGTTTTTGTTTCTGTTTCTCCCGAGTACATGAAATTTGATTTTGAGTGCGTGCGTGTGTGTGAGAGAGAGTGTTTTAGCTTAAGTTTGTTTCTCTGCGTTTGACTGTATATACTTGCGTCAGTGGTTGAACGTCATAAGCTCCCACAAGCGAGCCATGGATGATTTGTCGCAAGACGAAAAGCGAAATGATGAGGTAGCTCATAGAGTTACCAGATCCCGTGGATATCCAGATGGTTCAGGTTGTTTACTTTCAGCCCAAAACGAAACCCCTAAATGTTTTACAGATCAGTAATGATCTGACGAAGCGATTCTCGGCCGTGACCGAGATAATTAAAGTGAGACCAAATAGACTTCGGGTCGTTGTGTCCAAACTCAAGCAAGCTAATGAGATTGCTGTCTCCCAGCTCTTCACACTAGAATATAGAGTGTATATCCCAGCTCGGGGTATTGAAATTGAAGGTGTGGTCTCTGAAACGAGTCGGACCCCTGAGATCCTGCTGAAGTGGGGTTTTGTTCGATTTAAGAACCCTCTGCTGGCACCAGTTAAAATACTGGATGTGCGCCAACTTGGCACAGTGTCGACCAATAAGGGTGAAACAATTTTTATACCGTCAGACTCGTTTTACGTGACCTTCTCTGGCTCAGCCCTCCCTCAATACGTCGAGTTGGGAAAACTTCGACTACCTGTGCGGTTGTTCGTACCTCGGGTCATAATCTGTCAAAAGTGCCAGCAGATGGGACATACGACCTCCCATTGTGGCAATAAGGCACGCTGCTCCAACTGCGGGGAGAAACATGAGGATGGCGCCTGCGCAGACATCACATCAAAATGCGCTTTCTGTAAGGGTACTCCTCATGCGAGGAACAATTAGAACGCTCGCTAAACCAGCGTTCCAGGCAATCTTTCGCCGAAATGGTGAAAAAAGCCTCACCAACACCCGATGCTAATACAAATCCCTTTGCTCCTCTGTCAGATGACGAGTCCGATTTTGATTCGGCTGAAGAGGGAACATCGTTCACTTTTCCGGAAGGTGCTTCAAGGAAGCGAAGACGCGCCGCCCACGGAAAGTTGCTGAAAAGAAGCCCGAGACCAGCTTGCCCATTTCAAAAAGAGGTGGAAAAAAGGAAAAAACAATTCCTCCTGGTTTCCGTAGTACTCTAACTACTCCCATGACTTTCCACCTCTCCCGGGGACATCCAAAACCCCTGAAGCCCCTATTTCAAGAACAGAAGCCCCCTCCTCAAGTGGGCTGTTCCCATTTGAAGACATAGCCGAAGGTATCTTCAAGTACCTCGAAATTTCTGACCCTCTTAAAAGCATTGTAATGCTTCCCACGCATACTTTTTTGAAGCAATTAACATTAATGTGGCCCCTCCTTGCAGCTATCATTTCCTTCGATGGATAATTTTCCAAATGAGCTCGGGGATTTGATCACTGTTCTACAGTGGAATTGTTGAAGTCTTGTTCCTAAATCGGAATCTTTCAAATTTTTAGCTCACAATATCGGTTGTGATTCATTTGCTCTTTGTGAAACCTAGCTCTCTTACGAAACCGATCTTCCTTTTCTTGATTTCAATATTATTCGTCTTGATCTTGAAGATTCGCTTGAAGGAAGAGTACTTTTGGGGATCAAAAAGTGCTACTCCTTCTATACAGTGAATTTCCATCAACGTCGCGTATGATCTTACCCGTCACATCGATTGGACAACATTTAGAACAGCTATAGATGAAGCCGTAACGACGGTAGAAAGGCTTTCACCGCTGGAGGAATATAACTTCCTTTCCAACCTGATCTTGAATAGCGCGCTTCAAGCTCCAACTCGACCTGTTCCAGGAACGTCATCTCACAGGAAACCTCCTTCTCCATGGCGAGATCAACAATGCATCGACCGAGGTTTACCGTAAAAAGCCCGACGCGTTTAAAGTTTTCTGTAGACGTGGAACACCTGAGCACTTCGAAGTATACAGGGCTCTCGAACGCGAACTTAAGAGCCTCATCAAGGCCAAGAAACGCGGTTACTGGCGACAATTCGTGAACGGGCTATCACGTAAAACGTCAATGAACACTTTTTGGAATACGGCGCGAAGACTGCGTAACCGAACAACGAACAACGAGAGCGAAGAGTACTCAGACCAATGGATCCTCAAATTCGCGCGTAAAGTTTGTCCGGATTCGGCGCCGGCACGGAAGATTCCTCGCGAAACCACGAATTCGATAGATGAGATCTGCCAACCCTTTTCAATGGTAGAGTTCTCTCTCACACTCTTTTCATTGGTAAGCCCGCGTCCGACCACAACTCCTATCGACCTATCGCAATGTTATCTTGTATTCGAAAGTTGTTGCAGAAAATGATCCTCTTCCGCCTGGACAAATGCGTTGAGACAAACAACCTGCTTTCAAATACTCAATATGGTTTCCGTAGGGGTAAGGGAACGATCGACTGTCTCGCGTTGCTTTCCACAGATATTCAGTTAGCTTTTGCTAAAAAAAGAGCAAATGGCTTATTTATTCTTGGACATAAAGGGAGCTTTTGATTCAGTATCTGTTGAAGTTCTTTCAGATAAACTCCACGCTTGTGGTTTTTCACCATTAATGAATAATTTTTTGTACAATTTGCTGTCAGAGAAACATATGAACTTCTCTCATGGAACCTCTACAGCTTCCCGATTTAGCTACATGGGTCTCCCTCAGGGATCATGTTTAAGCCCCCTTTTGTATAATTTTTATGTCAAAGACATTGACGGTTGTCTAAGTGACAACTGTACGTTGAGACAACTTGCAGATGACGGCGTAGTGTCTGTCACGGGACCCAATGGGGTCGATCTGCAAGGACCCTTAGGGAACGTCCATTAATTACGTCACGCAAAAATTGACTTTTTATAACCCCCCCTCCCCCCCTTGTCACGTTTTTTGTATGGCCCTTCAATTTTTTTGTATGGATTGTCACGTTTTCCCAAACCCCCTTCCCCTCTTACTGCGTGACATAAATAATGGACCTTCCCTTACAGGATACCTTATACAATTTGTCTACGTGGGCTCTCAAGCTAGCTATCGAATTCTCTACGGAGAAAACTGAGTTGGTAGTTTTTTCTAGGAAGCATAACCCAGCACAACCGAAGCTTCAAATTTGGGGTAAGCCAATAACTCATTTTATGTCATTTAAATATCTTGGGGTCTGGTTCCATTCAAAGTGCACCTGGAGATACCATATTGAGTATCTGATGCGCAAGTGCCAGCCAAAAATCAACTTTCTCTGCACAATTACCGGGACCTGGTAGGGAGCGCATCCGCAAGATCTTCTAACGTTGTACCGAGCAACGTTGTAACGTTGTAATGATTTTGTCGATTATAGAATACGGTAGTTTTTGTTTTCAGTCAGCGGCTCGGTCGCACATCATCAAACTGGAACGTATTCAGTATCGGTGTCTTCATATCGCGTTACGTTGCATGCACTCGACTCACACCATGAGTCTTGAAGTGCTGGCTGGCATGTTGCCACTCTCAGATCGGTTTACAGAATTGTCTCTCCGGCTCCTCACCAGGTGTGAAGTCATGAACCCTCAGGTAATCGAAAACTTTGAGAAACTTCTCGAGTTGAATCTTAAAACTCGCATCATGACTTTGTACCATTTGTACATAACACAGGATGTCAGCCCTTCGCCGAATATTCCCAATCGTGTATGCTTCTCCGACTTCGGCAGCTCGGTTCATTTTGATTTATCCATGAAGCAGGAGCTTCATGGAATACCAGAGCATCATCTACTTATGATTGCGCCTGCGATATTTGCTACAAAGTTTGGCCAAGTTGATTCCACTAAATCGTTCTTCACTGACGGATCATTGATAGAGGAGTCAGCTAGCTTTGTATATTCAATGAAATGTATAGCGCCAATCGTAGACTTCAAGCTCCTTGTTCCGTATATGTCGCTGAATTAGCGGCAATACACTTTACGCTAGAAATTGTTGCCTCATTAACACCAGATCAGTACTTCATTTTCAAGGATAGTCTCAGTTCTATAGAGGCTATTCGCTCATTGAGGCCGGTAAACCACTCGTCGTATTTTCTCATGAAAATACAGGAGCTTCTAAGTGCTTTATCTTCGCGTTATTTTATCATCACCTTTGTATGGGTCTCATCTGATTGTTCAATTCCGGGCAATGAGAAAGCGGACTTGCTTGCAACGGTGGGCGCTATGGAAGGCGATATTTACGACAAATTTGACAAATCGCCTTTAATGATTTTTTTAACTATTTCTCGTCAACAGTCACTCGTCAGCTGGCAGTACAAATGGAATAAAGGAGATGTGGGGCAAAATTCTATCATCCCAAAGGTCAAAGAGCAAGTCAAATTCTAACACCTTGTAAACAAGCTTCCCAAACTGTCAAAAAAGTGAGGTTAATACATTCCGTGCAATGATCTATCGACCTCATTGAAGTCGGGTGACGTAAGAGGTTCATTTCTCGGTTAGTGATAAAATGAATCGCAGGTGACTCGGTATTCATTCTACGAATAGTCAGTTTACCTAATTGCGAAGGAACAATACTAAACAGGCCAAACAGCGTCTACAAACCGTTGCAAGCTTTTTCGTCGCAAAACTTTGAATTACACTCGCAAATCAACGACATTGTCGTGAAGCGAAAAGTTTTCCCTACCCGATTATGCTGTATTTAAGCATGTGTAGCCCAACGTCTTACGAGAAACTGACTTGTTTATAAACGGTGTTTGGCCCTATTCTAGTTTTACTTTTTCCAGCACATCCAACGAGCTTAGTATTTATACCCTTCCATCAGTGACATCGAATATTCTGCACCCCACCCTAACAGAGCCAGATTATCAACCTAAATAACCATTTGCCTCAACTGCAATCGCCAACCTCAAGTGTCAGCACAGGCACTGCAAATAGTTCAACAATAGCCGCAACAGCATGTACTGCCGCCGTCCCACGGCCAACATAATCATAGCAGTTTAGCCGCGGCAACGTTTATAATCAAGCGGCGTACCAACTGGATTCTGAACCTTCCCGCCCACCTGTAAGTTACTAACGTTTGCATTAAAAATAATGGACAAAAATTGCCGATTTTTCATGGGTGTCCCTTCACCCGCCCTGACGAAACTACCCATGCAGTATCAATCATAGTAAGCCATGAGTCAGCAGACAAAATTTGACAGCTCTATCAGTCGAACTCTAACCGTGATGGCTAAAACAGTGAAGCAACTCCGTACAGAATTGTGCCATTCCGGCATCTACAACATCTTGGCACTATTAGACAACAATCAGAGCATCGAAAGAAAGCTCGGTTCCGGACGGCCGGCGACCCTGAGCGACAAGAAACTACAAAGGATGCTGAAGATGAAGACCGAAAGAAAAGTGGCAATATCACTGCGTGCGCTTGGCCGGGAAGTCGATTCAACCGGCCAAACAGTGCAAAAGTAACTGGCCAACATGAACATACATACATTTACATACTTTTTTATCCATTGTTTTGAGAATAACAAAAGTAGCGTCACTCATAGCACAATAACTCACAAGCTAATTAACAGAATGGGAGCTGTCTTTTGAAGGTTGGTACTTACTAAAAACGAGGTGAATTCAGAAAGCGCTCTCTATGTGTAAGCTCCGGGACTATTCAGCCCCACAGACACAAAAATATTTTCAAATTTACTGGACTTCTACATTCTTTTACACTAAGAAATTGTCGAATATTCCGAGGGTTATGTCGAGAGTCGCAATGACTTTTGCCACTTGCTGAAGTTAGGAAAGTCACGTCTTAGTTAAGTGGATCTCTTTTTGATTTGCCCAGAACAGTAACGGTACTTCTCTGACTAAACCAAACGAAAAAAAAAGTCACTTCGACTTTCCGAAAGACTCTCTCGGCCTAGTGTGTTGTGACTCGAATGTAATACTTACTGTGAAAAGAACTCCGCCGCTTGGTAGGGAGATCCTAGGAAAGCAACCCGTCCTTCGGCCACCAGCAGAATCTTATCGAACAGGCAGTACAATTCCGACGACGGTTGATGTATGGTCAATATGATCGTCTTCCCCTTAAGTGCCATTCCTTTTAGCACCTGAAGTACGCTGTGGGCCATGAACGAATCCAAACCGGAAGTAGGTTCATCGCAGAGCAACAAGTGAGGATCGGTTAGGGTTTCCGACGCGAATGCTAACCGCTTTCTCTCGCCTCCGGATAGACCTTTCATCCGACCGGGAGCTCCGATGATTGTGTCAGCGCACTTGGTTAATGAAAGCTCTTGAAGTACTTCGTTGACGCGGTTCATTTTGACACTCTTCGGAACATCTCTGCCCATTCGTAGCATTGCGTGGAAGATGAGGTGTTCCCGAGTAGTGAGCGCAGCAATGAATAGATCATCCTGCTGTACGTAGGCACAACGGGCACGTAGCTGTTCCGCATTCACCGGTATTCCATTCAATGCACGTAGCGATGTAGGAGCTATTTTTACCCCCGGTGGGGACCTGAAGGATAATGCATTTAACAAAGTTGTTTTTCCTGCTCCAGAACTGCCCATCACTGCCAGCAGTTCTCCGCTTTTCGCCATTCCGGTGACATTCTTGAGCAGGTGTTTGCGTGGATTGATATCCTTTTTCTGACTTGAAAAACATGAACACAATCTGCTGTACAGGGGCTCTTTTTTGGCATCTCCCGGCAGCTCACCGAACACGTCGATCTCCTTCCAGGTGTATGTGAGGCGGTCGTGCTGTGGAATCTGCCCCTTCACGGCACCGTAGCTTTTGGGTTTCCACACCTGTATCAGCGTGGATTTGTCAGTGTTGCTCATCGAATGGCTGATGCCGTCATCGACATCCTGGTAGCTGCTGGTACTGTAGCGCTGGAAGATTGATAATCAAAATGGTTGCAGTTATTAGTGTGTAGGTAGGTTTTTTTACAGAGTGATAATAAACAGAAAGAAGAGCGGTAGAAGAAGGTGAAATGAATATTAGAAATGCTTCGATTTACATAACAAGTAGGCGGGAAATCGTAATTCCTGGACTCGCAGCTTAACCGCCAGATACATTGATAGGTGTTTCGCTGATGTTTCAAATGTGTGCAAAAAAGAAGAAGAAAAATAAAAGGTTTGTGAGAGAATGTTAAGTTGGAAGTAGAAATTTTTTTTTGTACAGAGAATCTACAGTTCAAAAAATATTGGAGAGCATCCATAAATTTTGTAGAACAAGTGAACTTTATGAAACAAGAAAAGTAGTAATTGATCAACTATTTATTTTGACGGTGCCGGTGGTGTAGTGGTAAGAGTAATTGCCTCTTATTTAGCA
Source organism: Aedes japonicus (assembly GCA_034211315.2). Taxonomy (NCBI): domain Eukaryota; kingdom Metazoa; phylum Arthropoda; class Insecta; order Diptera; family Culicidae; genus Aedes; species Aedes japonicus. The sequence continues at coordinate 15,048 of JASCZW010014369.1, forward strand.
GTGAGCGATCTCGATCCGATTTTTACTGGATCAATTTTTGTGGGTTCGATTAATCGATATGTTGAAGCGATCCTATGCTGTTCGATCTTTGACTGAACAGATTTTTTAGTAGGAGAATCGACTTTCAAATTCCAGAATTACAGAATTACAGAAAACAGGTCCATCAGTGACTCAATAAGTGATTGCAACATGTTAAAATGTTATGTAAAATTTTACGAAATACGCGTATCTGACAAGATAAGCAAAGGTATTTGGAATTAAATGGAAAATACTAATTTTTCTTCTAATTTCTAGTTATGTTATTACAAGTTGCCAGACCTATTGTAAACGACATTGATCTATTTCAAAAATCGCCCTCACCACATTTCTTCACCTCCCTCACCACATTTCTTCACCTCCCTCACACTCTTTCGCTTTGCACAGCAAACCTTTCGCTGTTTTCGAGTTGTGCCCGAGCCCGTTTGGTGAAATTTTTACCTGTCACAGTCGCCATTATTTGCTTTTAAATCTCAGTTCCGGTTTTATTTGCGATAGTTTGTCTGGTTAGGAATGGTTGGGAAAAGCGAAGTTTGGAAGTTTTTTATTAAGAGTTCTTCCGCTGGACAATGCAAAAGCTGCAAAGTTGCAATGAAGACGGCAGGAAATACCGTCAATTTTTGGAACCATTTAAAGAGGCACCACAAAAATATATACGATGCTGTTGTAGATTCGGATACAGGAGCATTCGGTGCTGTATTCATATCGGCCAAAGATCAGGTAATATTACTATAAAGGGTGATACGGTCAAAATTTGGTCAAGGGAAAACGCGTGTAAATCGGTGAAATCGTTTATTTAAAAAATCAAATTAAATTTCTTTTTCAAGTTCAATTAGTATAAAATTCAGGAAAAATATTCAGTTAGGCTTCCGCTTTTCCAAATCCGAATTGCCGGGCCTTACGCTTGACCCCTGCCATCAGATTTTGTACAGCCACCTTGTCCACCTTCTTCGCCGCAGAAAGCCAGTTTGCCTTGAACTGCTGCTCGTCCTTAGCAGTTTTTTTGGTCTTCTTTAGGTTCCGCTTGACAATAGCCCAGTATTTCTCAATTGGGCGGAGCTCTGGCGTGTTGGGAGGGTTCTTGTCCTTGGGAACCACCTGCACGTTGTTGGTGGCGTACCACTCCATGGCCTTTTTACCGTAATGGCAAGATGCCAAATCCGGCCAAAACAGTACGGAACAACCGTGTTTATTCAGGAAAGGCAGCAGACGTTTATTCAAACACTATTTCATGTAAATTTCTTGGTTGACAGTCCCGGAAGCTATGAAAATGCTGCTTTTCAAGCCACAGGTACAGATGGCTTGCCAAACCAGATATTTCTTTGCGAACTTTGACAGTTTCGTGTGCTTGAAAATATCTGCTACCTTTCCCCTTCCTTTTGCCGTATAAAACTCCTGTCCCGGAAGCTGCTTGTAGTCGGCTTTGACGTAGGTTTCGTCGTCCATTACCACGCAGTCAAACTTCGTCAGCATCGTCGTGTACAGCCTCCGGGATCGCGCTTTGGCCGTCGTATTTTGTTTATCATCGCGATTTGGAGTCACTACCTTCTTGTAAGTCGATAGTCCGGCTCGTTTTTTGGCTCGATGCACGGTTGTAGACGATACACCCAGCTTATTTGCGGCATCTCGGAGAGATAGGTTAGGGTTTCGCTTGAAACTACCGGCAACTCTCTTTGTCGTCTCAGCGGCTTCCGGTTTTCGATTTCCCCCCGATCCAGACTTCCTGGCTGTCGACAAACGTTCCCCAAACACTTTAATTACATTTGTAACGGTTGATTTGGCAACTTTTAGCGATTTTGCCAACTTTGCGTGCGAGTAGCTCGGATTTTCGCGATGCGCGAGCAAAATTTTGATACGCTGCTCTTCTTGCTTGGACGGCATTTTGACAACTGAAGAGTGAATTCCAAAATCAAAATAAGAGCAACATTCTACACACAAACACCTTCAAAATGAGGGGTGTTCAGGTTTTTTAAATGCAAAATTGAAAGAAATACGTCAAGTTGATATTGACCAAATTTTGACCGTATCGCCCTTTAAACCACGACATAAACATGCTTGAGAATAGCTTCATTCACTGCTTACAAAATTCTAGGTTGCGGAGAATCAAGCAACACCATCAACAAGTGCTGAAGGTCCACCGGAAAAACGTGTCAAATCCCACAACACGATAACGGAATCATTCGCTCGAGTATCATCTTTTGGAGGTAAAAATTATGTGTTGTTGTGTTTTTTGTTAAAGTTTTCGAACTGTTCTATTCACTCATGTTCCAAAGAAAAAAAAATCCAGAGAAAAGTCGAAAAGTTCAGAACGTTACTAGTAGACTAAAAATCATTCGATCTTCAAATTTCAACCACTTGAAGTTTTTAAGTTGATAAATAAGAAAATACTTTTTTGGAAATTTTCCTTGATTAAGGTAATAGTTTTTTTTTTTAAATTTTCCCACATCGTTGACCTTTTTGTTTTCTTGTTGGATTGTTTGGGAAGAAATGTTTTGTTCTACGATGCTCCGTTGTTGAGTTATGAATTTTTAATTTTGATTGATATAATTTTGATTTTTTTGAATATAATTTTGTTCATAAATCTAAATCGAGGACAACATTTTATAAAAATATGAGACTCCTAGGTCCAATCCTATAATAGAAAAAACCTTATGTAATTTTAATTAATCTATTTCAGAAAATGGATCTAAGACAACTCAACTGAACGAAGCATTGATGTATATGGTGGCCACGGATATCCAGCCGCTCAATATGGTCGAGAACAAAGGTTTCACAAAATTTTGCAAAACGGCAGTACCTCTTTACAAATTACGTAGTAGGAAAACGTTCACAAAAATAATGGATAATAAATACGAAGTTGTGAGCCAGGTTGTTAAGGCAAAATTTAAAGCTTTCGATCAATGCACTCTGCCTGCCGATGTATGGACTGATACATCCAATGTCAAAAGCTATTTGGGGATGACAGTGCACTACGTCGAAGGATCATCAATGAAATCTGTGTCCCTTTCAGTTGTACCATTGGATGATTCACATACTGCTGTGTACCTTGCAAAACAAATGGAAGAAATTCGCAATGAATGAAATATTTACAAATCTAAGATAATGCTTTTGTTTTCTGCTACATTTTAATTAGTTTTACTGGCAACAACTATTTTGATTCTAGATCAATGTGCTTGTAACAGATGGTGGAGCAAATATCGTAGCTGCTGCCAAGCAATTCGTGGGTGAGAGTAAACATTTGATTTGCGTTGATCATTTCCTCAACAGGATGACGATGGTAGCTATTGAAACTGCCCAACTATTCGAAGAGCTGTTGGTCAATAATGTCCGGGCAATTGTGGCGTACTTCAAGAAATCCGTAAACGCTGCTGATGAGCTTCGGAAGTATCAAACCCGTGACGGAAAGTCAGACGGAGAAATTTTGAAATTGAAAAAGGATGAGCCAACACGGTGGGGCAGCACATTTATGATGTTGAATCGATTTGTTGAACTTGCTGACAAAGTGGGCATGATTCTACTCCACAACACTTGCGATGTTGACTGGATCCGAACTCGCTGCAGCAAAAGAAGGACGAGATATTCTTCAGCCAATTGCGCATATCATCACGTAGTTTGAGGGGGAAAAATCATCGCTATCGGGTAAGGTTCCCTTGTTGAAAATAATGAAGAGGATAAGTGACAATTTAAAAATAATATAATGTTGTTACATAATTTAACTTCCACGAAAAATCGAAACAAGTCTCTGTGAGTCCAAACCAGTCCAACAACTAAGAACGATGCTGCTGATGCAGTATAATAAACGTTTCAAGGAAGTTGAGCTGGTGAACTCATTCTCGATTGCCACGCTACTCGACCCACGATTTGAGGGCAATGTATTTCAGCTCAGTGGCCCACTCCAAAGTTCTTAAAACCATTTCGGATATGGTTTTGAAATCCGGTTATTCAAGGAACGCTGCACGAGAGCTAACCCCATTGTCATCATCTGATAACTTGTGGGATAGACAAGAACAAATGGTGAATTTTGTATAAAAAAAAAATCATACCATAAGAATTATAAAATAAATATTTTATTAGGTTGCTGAATCGATTGCAGCATTGGAGCCGGATGGGATTTCTGGAGAACTAAGAAATTTCCTTCATCAACCAGTTGTTTCGAGAACTGCTGACCCTTTGGAAATTTGGGAAACCATAAAAAGTGAGTGTATCGTGTATCCGATTGCGCGTGACTATTTGTCACCCTTGGTTACTTCAGTGCCATCTGAAAGGCTTTTCTCGAGAACGGCAGCGGCTACTGATAAGGGGTATGAGCTAAAACCTGAGCGCATGGCACGCCTGACTTTCATGAGTTCGCTGGACGAGCACCTATGGTCTCTCTGATGACATATTAATTCACACGAAGCTGTTTCTTTTCTGAAGAGCAATAAAACAAAATTTCAAAAATAATTCACTGCTTTTAAAATCTTTTAATGATAAATCACATTATTCTTGGTTGAAGGTATACTAGATATGAGTCCATTAATCAATAAATCAGCCAAAAGCTTACAAATTTGAATTAGCTATCTGGAAACGTAACAAATTACCTAAAATTGTCTATGCAACTAATTATAAAAATTACAAATCGATTTTCTTCGAATCGATTCTTCCACAATCGATTTGTTTTCGATGTTTGGGAATCGATTCAGCAGAATCGATTTGTTAGTGTAAATGCCCATTCTCATTACAGTCGAAAATCTTTCGGAAGGAAGTAAAGCCATCGGTCCAAGCCCATGTGTTGGTGGTTTGACATGTAGGGCCCAGGTGGCCGCACTCTTTAAATTTTAAGCAAAGGTTGTTTGATGAGTATGAGGTTCTAATACCAAATTTGTTTCACAATTCCGGCGCCCAAATTCTCTGAAAATTATAGATGATAAATTTTCGAGAAATATATTAAGCCGAATGTCAACCTAATCGTTTTCATTCAGTAACGATAAACACATACCAGATTTATAGGGATTTCCCCAACTTATGACCAAGATTGTAACAACGTACATTTCGTTACGCATATTAACCCACTGCTAATTAGGTTTTTTTTTAATGATTCAATGTATTCTGAAATCATAAACTAACTGTTCTTTTTTTTGCATTGTCGAACGTAACCGCAATTATGTAGCATAATGAATCGGTGATTTGAGTGCGGTGTGAAGGAAATATGAAACATTCCTATATTTATGTATCGCATATTCTCCGGCGCGTAACTAATCGAACGCACAAAGTGAAGGATGGGAAAGTGTCCAATAACCACAGTGGGACGTCAGCCCTAATACAACCCACATGTTATGATGTGGAATTTGCCTTGCACAAAAGTCGGTAGTGTCATTTTACATGTTTTCATATACTCAATACATGTCAATTCACGAGTAGTATGTACAGCAAGTTATATCTTGTCACTGCCGAAACAAGTCTCCCTTAGCTCAGGTGGTAAGGAATCAATTGAAGGTGGGTCGGTTTAGAAAATTGCTCGCTATTCCTTGAACAAAGAACGTAAACTTGCATGTCTCACAATTGTACGGAGTCAAAAATGACTCGAAAAGCGTTCAATAAAAAAAAAAGTAAAAGATCGTCTATATATAAGATTTGTAGAATAATTTTGAATAAATTTAATAATTTAAACCGTCAACGATCTCATATGGTTGTGCGTTGGTTCACTGAGAAAAAAGATTGGTAAAGACAAACATATTCTAGTTTCATTCAACCGGAGTTTTACGTTGAATTGGGCACAAACATCATTTTAGTTTGATATGACTTCCTACGGTGGTTAATACAAACTAAAATTTTGATTTATTGTTTCTGGAATAAAGCAGTTAAGTTCAACTGACATCCGTTTGAATTTACTATTATATTGGTTGTTTCATTATGACAGCTACGAAAACAAACAGATTTGTTAGTTCGTTCTACCAACGCTTATGGTTTGTTTCAAACAAATTTGAGTATGATTTGAACTGAATTGCTGTTTGAAACAAACGAACGAAATCGGTTGAAACAACAAACATTTCCATTTACTATCACCTACATTTCTTTTGTGATAATTGCAATAATATTACTAACTAATTAGAAATACTAACAAACATTAGAAAAGCGCACATTTACATATACAGACCACTCAGTCTAAAATAAATCTTCATATGTTAATGCGAGTCTCTCTACCATTTTCAGGTTATTTTAAGTAAAATATTGAAATTTTCACCTACGATGAAAACGTACGCGAATATAGCATGTAACGGGACCGGACGCAAAGAAGTAATCCAAAATAAAATAGTTTGTTTCAAACTAAACTTTTTGTTTTTTTTTTTCTCCAAATAATATTTCAGTTTGATTTAACCGCCGCTTTGGTTGAATCAATCTAAAATATTAATTCGTTTCTCTGAGTCATCGCAACCTGTGCTATGGTAATAATGAACACCCTTCAAGGTGGAAACTACAAAAATATTGGTTTGGAACAACCATAATTGGTGTTATTTTGTGGTAACATATTTAGGTAGAAACAACTAATCTGCCTGTTTGTTTCAGAACAAAATCTTTGGTTTTAAACAACAAAACCGAGTTTTGAAACAACTAAATCTTTAGTTTGGAAGTCAACTAACAAGTTTGTTGTTTCAAACGGGACTGTTTTTTCTCCGTGTTGTCATATCCATGTTGAATTTGTATCCGCTATCTAAGGGGTGTCTAAAAGTAAATTGGTACGCACAAAAGACCTGTAATGCGTGATTCAATAAGTTTATGGTTGCTTTACAGTACTTTTATTTAAACTTCAAAATTACAGTTCAACGAAATCTCGAACGTTCCCCTTAATGGAGCCCCCATCAGCGCCCGTACAGTGGAAACGGGCACGGAATCCGCGTTTCTCTTTCATTTTGGTCGCATTTGCTCGATGTCCTTGACTGCCCTGTAGCTTCGTCGATGTCGCTGCTTTGAAATTGCACAGTATTTCGATTAGCTTGAGGACAAAATCGATCTTGTTGGCAGCATCCAGTCCAGACCACCTGGAGTAGTAGTAGCTTGCCGAATTGGAACAAAAGATTACTTTGCCTCTATGCTTGCGGGTGAACGGCAAAACACGCTTTTTCAGGCATTCTCCGATGTAAACTTAGGATGTCATCGTCGAGGATGTGACGAATGATTCCGTTTTCAGGCCAGAACTGCAAATCGTAAGACTTGTATGCTTCCCAGGCAAGGTTGTTCCGCACCGTTTAAAAGTTGGCGTTGTAACTTCTGGCCAAATCTCGGATCGAGAGACCGGGGTTGGCTCTAACGCACCTCACCTTTCTGCGCAGCTGTTGATTCCTGGTTCCAGTTTTTTCGTAGGTCCGCTGATTCCGTTCCACACTCCTCAGGGTTTCCTTGTAGGTTTTGAGCACTCAACAAATTGTTGTTTTCGGCATCTTTAGCACTTTCGCCAGCTTGGAACCGGACCACTCCGGATTTTTCAGGTGTTTTCGAGTTCCATGTGGCGTTATTTCTGAACGTGATCGACTACTTTGATTAATTTGATTTGATTGCATTAGCTTTTCAATAACTAAATCTTTCTACACATAAATTAATATTCAAAGGACTTGCAATTGACTCAGGTACTTTTGAGCAAATGAAAAGAACTCAATCCTCCTCGTAATGGGCCACGTCCAACTTGCCATAACAGCGCCCGTATGCTCACTGACCAAAGCGCAGGGCACTCTGAAGTAAACTTTTGTAGATGTAGAAGGAGATGTTCGCTCATCACCATGAGGCACCAAGAGTGAACAACAATGTTTTTGGCTAGAATGAAAGATATGAAGAGAAAGTTTTGATAGTTCCGCTAGTGTGCGGCAGGCTCGGAAATATGACAGATGTTTTTTAGGGAAATTGAGCAAAAAGGGCATGTGTACAGTGGTCACTCGAACCAACGACATTTTTACCTAACATCCCACTGCGGGGTAGGTCGAAGCACGGACTAAGTCCGCCACTTCCAACAGGCAAAAATGTCCGGTTGGAAGACAGCTCATGTACCACTGTGG
>JASCZW010014370.1:0-23098 GCA_034211315.2 Aedes japonicus
TATTAATTTAGCCTATACCTGTTCGCACTGGCTAACTTATATTACGTGATATAGAGTATCCTTGACATCAAATGCCATGGCACGTTATTTCCTGATGAAAATTAGACGCATAGATGCCGATATCAAGATACTCTATATCACGTAATATAGGTTGTAGTGAACGGGTGTAAAGGTATATGATGAATGTTGAAGAGTATATATCTAGGTTTTTTTCTTAATAGGCGAATCTGCAATTGAGAGACTCTCTTTGATTACTTTTTCTTTCATTCATATTCCATTCACGTTAAGCTTGTAGTACACTGTTTGTCCAATAGCCAAATATTTGGCATAGGCAGCTAGACAGCTGACAGATATCATAGATGTTTGTCAGATGCCTATCTGCCTATGACAAATATTTGGCTATTGGACAAACAGTGTACTACAAGTTTTACGTTTTTCGTTCAACTATTTCAAGCATAACTTTTCAAATAGACGTATCTAACATTTGATAGGAATCTAGCAACTATCTAGAATCAGGAATCTAGAAAAATGAGGTTGAAATTCCAGATGCTTTCATTAAATCCTATTTAACTTTACTTCAAGTTTTATTCTTAGTTTTCATTCTATCATGGTTAAATATTATTATAAGAAGTTAAAATCCTGGTTTTCATTCACTTTCGCTCAATTTTTGAGAAAATTAACACATACACCGGTTTGCCTCCATACCATACACATACACCTTGTTAGATACGTCATGTGACATCTTGCTTGTAACATACACCGGTTGGATACGTCAGTATTTCAGAACATTTAGCAATTGCGCCGCGTCAGATACACCGGGTATAATTTTCAAGCAGATACGTCGACTTGTGTGTGGTGTATCTGAACTATTTGCATAACATTTAAAAAGATGGGGATAGGTCCGCGCGAGTCGCTAAGAACAGTGTGCCCGCCACGATGTCTTACACACCAAACCACATATGTGGCACACTGAGGAACACTTTTGACAGTTGAGCTTTTTCAAATGAAAAATCAGCAACCTTGCAAATATGCGTTGTTGTTGGTGACAATTTTTTTTCACTTAGTTTGTTTATTCACGTCAATCTAGCGAGAGTTTTGTTTGTTGAATTCGCTAAATTAACTAACTAACTAAGCCAAGCAAAGATTTTCAGAATAAAACGAATTACAGGAAAAGTTGTTAATATCACCAAGTAAAGGTGCTTTGGCTTTTGTCTTCAGGACGCGTGAGAAGGACAAACGATCGCTTGCAACGCTTTCATCGTATTCGGACAGATTCAAAGACACGTCAAACTGCAAAAGAGGATATTTCTTGATTTTATTGACTTTGTAAAATGTTACTTTCTGCTTTGCCCTTTAGAATGTTTTCTTCATTTATTTGATTTCAATTAAAATACAAAAATGAGCATATCGTTAATTAGTTCGCAATCGTTTATTTATCAAATTGACACAGTGCATCATAGTCGAAAGGTGCAAGTATTGTCTGACCATGTCGGCGTTCTTACAATTAGTGAGTAGCCGTCCTTTATTGTACTCCACGTGAAACTTCGGGAAAGCTGTACGATTCTTCGCATATTTCGATTATCTGTTCGCTGCGACGAGTTTTTTTCACAGAAGGTTTCTCTTCTATCCGGGAATCGGCAGATCGGAATGCAGATTTTGTTAATAGATAACGTTCAGCAATATTTTTTGCCTAGAAAGATTACCGAGAATCTAAATAAAAAAAACCGAACACTATCAAATTCCAGCGCGCTCATACCTGAAGGCCGATTTTTTATCTTGACCGGGTTGCACTGGAAGTTGCGTTGTACTTTTTACAAGCAGCATTCGATCACACTAATTGATTTTGTCCATAACAGCATTTTTCAAATTGTATTTGCATGTTATTTCTGTCAAATTTAGCTGTATTTCAGTCGATCTCATATCCGAGGATCGGGATTGTCTATTGCCATCTAAATTTCACCATCTCCTCTTTTCAATCACTGACTAAACTATAATTAAACTGAAACTAAACTAGAAACTAGAAAACTAATTTACTATTTATGTCCTTAAAATCCTAGACCATGAGTGCACTGCTAGTTGTGTTGTTTATTTTGTAGAAACCAAAACAAATGCCTGGTTGCCATGATCAGCAAAAATAAAAATTTAGACTATCAACACATCGGCACCTTCGGCACCTTACGGCAACACGCAGAACATTGCAACGCATGTAAGCACACTAAAACAAAATAGCACAGGCGAAAAGTGTGCTGAGCGACTCACCCCTTGGCTACGTCGCATATGAAAATTGGCGCACATAACTGAATAATTTTGATATGGTTATTTGCAATTGCAACTACATTATGGGTGTTATTAATGGCTGGTGATAGAATGAAAACCTGATTTGTTTACATTTATGATATCTATCCTTTTGAAAAGTTATGCTCGATTTGTAGAATATGGTAGCCAGCACTGTTGTTTTTCTATCTGTACCAAAGAATTCCTTAAAAGATTATAATGGCACTGTAATAAATGAAAGAGAGCGAGAGAGGAGAGAGCCTCTCATTGCTAAATTCGTCCTTTTGAAAAAAAAACCCTAGATATTAACACTTGTAAACAAAAATCCATTCATAAGTTAGGCTTATGAAATTCGAAGCATCGTTCATAAGTTGAACCTTATGAAATTCTTAAGTTTATTTGCCTGAGTGTAAGATTTGGGTGCACTGAGGTGATTCCGATTACCCAGATTTGGCTGAAAAAAATGTGACGTGGTGAGACATACGCGCCGACGAGGTAAACATGTCAGATGACATATGGTAAGAAGAGTAGGAGAGAGAGAGAGAGAGAGAGAGAGAGAGAAGAGGAGAGAGAAGGATATAGAAGTTCAGAAAATTAACTGAAATTTAGTTGTTTTTCAAGTAAAATCGAGTTTAATGATATAGAGTTCTTATTGGAATTTTGTTGATCATAACGCACAACGAATTTTGACGATCACAACGCAGAAGACGGTGAGTAGTGGAAAAGATAGATAGCATGAACAAAGTATATCAAACTAGATCTCACTCGTAGCAGCTGACTGAATTAAGTGAACTACAGTGGTGCCTAAACCTTTTTGCGCGTCCCACGAGTATTCACGGAAACGGTCTTCATTCGGCATACGACGTAAAACCAATAGACTGCGTAGGACAAATAGGTAAATCTGAAAAGCACAACAACAATGATTATTTGCAATTAATTCATAATTAAATTATTAACAAAAAATTAGCGAAAACGAGGTCGAAGGAAGTTGTGGACGGAAAGCAAACTAAAATTTGTGAGTAGGCAAAACTATCGACACTGTGTCAAAAATAACTTGACAATTATATTTAATTAAACTCCACAGTTTGATCATCCTGTGAGGATGATAGCCAAAACCGGTTTGTTTTTACATCCGACCTTTGATCCGAACACATATGTACATCAGGTGTTTGGAGATGGTCACTATGTGTTTCAGCAGAACGGAGTGCCATCGCATACTGCAAATCTCGTTCAGGGCTGGTGCCGAGAAAACTTAAACCAGCCCTCAGCATTCAGTCGTGAGAAATGTTGGTAAAAGTTATCAAAATGTATTTAATTGTACTCAAGGTATTTAAACTGTAAATGTATGTAAATTCATATCGAGTACTTTTTGTATTTAAAGTAAAACTTGATATAATATTCATTACTTTTAAAATTTATGCATCGTACTCAAATGTTCTTGTGTTCCCTTGACTTTTCGAATGATTATTACTTTCAATTTAATAGTCATTAATAAGAACCCCTATTAACTACCTGGTCGTTTGCAAAAATGCATTAATGGGTGAAAAAAACACTCAACTTCGCTAGAAGTACCTCTCCCCCATTCAATGAGTAAACCCGATTAATGGGTGAAGGCAGTTTATGTCACAAAATCGGTATTTTTTCACCCATTGCAAATAATCCAAAATGGGTATTCATTCACCACTTAAAAGCCATAAAAGCATAAAATCGGTAGAAAATTACCCATTTTTGCAAATAGATTCTGTAGCAGTTTGGTAGATTGTAATTTGATGATATTTGTGGTGATCAATCAATATATACAAAAAATAACATACTGATACTCTTGCTTATACTTGATATTACTCGTGCCATTTTTAACTAGTTCATCTATATGGCAGGCTCAATTACCTTTACGGAGCCTATATTCATGTCTTTTAAGGATAATAATGGATTCAACTTCTTTACAAGCTCCTCAATGTTCTGTGCACACAAACGATTGTCAACGTTTAATTTCAGTGAAAGTTTTACAACTCGACGGTCTTGAAGCATATGTTTGAAGCATTAGATTACTTATATACAAAAAACATCATTTGTCTTACTTACGTTGTTCCATGTTTTTAATGTAACATAAAAGACTGAAACAAGCGTCGCTTTCCGCCAACGATGCTTTGGATACGCTTGGGTTTGGATGGTTTGTTAACCAATTAATGAGTAAAAGTATACCCGATTATTTATTGTATGAGTTTTCCTCAAGGGGTCGGACTTCCTGATCATTTGATCAGATCTCTTCATTTTTCATTTAGATCTTTGAAAAAGATCAGATGATCTTATCAAGATTTAAAATCTTTTATGACAGTTTGAAACAAAATGTTGTTCTGTTTCAGTGTTTCAAAATGTCAACATGTTTGTTTTGATAACAATACAGACTGTGTAACATTGTGAAGAGTAAGCATTTTTAAGTTTAATTTGAAACCAAGCTCCAATTTACATTTTTACTCTTTTCAGGATCTATCCATTGTTTAGAAATCCTCAAAATTATACCGGATAGTAAAGCCTTTTACCTGCTAAAAAGTCGCTGCTGATGGATTACTTCTGAACAAGTAATGTTGGATCTCCCGAAAGCAGGGAGATTGCATGTCTACGACGGACGTTGCCAGCTGTCCTATTCCTTATCCAAAGCGTCAATTTCTCACCGATGGATCATCAGGACGACAAAGGTGAAAACAAATGACAGCAACAACAACAAAAAACATGTCATGTCCATTTCCTCGATAGTCATAAAACTTTGCATAGCAAGGAGTTCCTTTTCAACAGCACCAGATCCGCAAATTTCAACAGCTGCAGCAGCAACAACGTCAACAACAAATGCAACAACAGCAGCAAGCGCAGAACCAAGGTGGAATGGACCACAGTGCTGCTACAAAGGGTGCGCATGTCCAGCCAGAGTGGACAACCTGGGAGTGGCTTGAATCAACCGGATTATCAACAACAGGCGTAGCAAACCCAGGTGGCAGCAGCTGTTTACTGTAGATTGAAGAAATTTTCAATGAAACTTTTATTTTAGTTCAAATAACTTTGCAATTTTTCACATTGCATAATTTGATAGATACATTCAGCCCCTACTGAAAGAAATTGAAGATGACCGGCGTACATGTAGATCTATAGCAAAATATAGAGAATATAACTTATCGAATTAACATCAATTTGACAATCGAAAACAAGCTTTGACTATGCAATCTCTTGCATCCTTCACAATAGATTTGTTTGTAAGAAAACGACCCTATGGAAAAGTTTTTGTGATTAGCGATGCGTATCATTCGACAAGAAATAAATTGCGGAAAGAATATATAGTAAACGCTAACATTGGCGTCCTTGCTTTTTCTCTTTAAACAAAAATGTACACCTTACTCATAACACTTACCGGTATCGCAAATACCGTTTAAAATTTTGTGGAATTTCCAAATCGTTCAACCGTGCAAAAACACCGAATCCCGTTTCTTCTCGTCCTCGTCGATGGCACTGAGAACTGCTTTATAAAAGACATTTTGCGTCTACCCTAGCAGCATAAACTCCTTAAACTGGTAACCGTTACAACTCTGTACCAACTAAAGTATCCCGTGCTTATGCAACAATTTATAATACACGGCCTTCTCAAGATTTGCAGCTGTACAGAATACGATGACTGGGTGGAAAAATTTTGCCTGAAATTGGAGTCACTTGCCGAGGATGTCATGGTTAGAAACACTGTGTCACTGTGCTTTCCGAAATCAAGCTGCTAAAAAGGTCTGTCTATTTTATCCTTCCATGGAACAAAAAATCCCATCCAAAACCATCGAAGGCAAGGTACTTTTGGTGATGTGCAATGAGTTCCCATGTCTGTATACAGTACTATAGTTCCAACTCGTACCGCTCAAACGACTCCAACTGCTGATACAGAACTGCTACTCTTAATCCAGATTACCTTAACGCCGGTATAATTGACCATTTATTATTTTCGGGATAATAACATTCTACAGTCGGTACTCTTTCCGTGCTGTCCAATCCTCAAATGGCTTACAGTAACCTGATAACTACGGTAACGCCAACATCAGGTCGTTTTGCGTTGATTGGTTGAATCAAGGTCCATTTATTCAGGTCCAGTGCTAAGAAATATCAAACTTACTCATGATTCATGCCTAGCACATATTACTTTACAGGGTGGCAACGTAGAAATGATACACTCGGAAATTGTTATAAAACTTAAACAGAATTGTATTTCTCATTCATTTCACTTTTAATAACAAGACAAAATGTTAAACTTTTATTGTGCTTAGTGAAGTTCAAACCTTTCACCTTTCTATTTAATCACGGTACGGAGACGCTTCTCAAAGTTTTTGCAAGCCGCACGCACCACCTCCTCCGGCATTTGATCCCAAATCTCAACCAAGCGTTTTTTAAATGAGTCCAAACACATGTGCTTCATATTGCCCAGTTTTCCAAGCATGTAGCCCCAGATGCTGAAGTCCAGTGGGTTCAAATCAGGAGACGATGCAGGCCATTCTGAGCAGCTGATGAAACATGGTAAATTTTGCTTACACCAATGCTGAACAACTATGGCCTTATGCGCTGGAGCTGAATCTTGCTGGAAGCAAAAACTTTCCGCGCCGAAAAGTTTCTTAGCATAGGGAAGTAGGTGGTCCTTGATGACGTATTGTAAATAGTACTCTTTGTTTATTTTCACCCCCCCTGTCTATGAACAGCAGCGGTAATTTGCCTTTTGACGATATTGCACCCCAAACCATCACCGCAGAGGCATTTTGATATCGTTCAACCCCTCGTTTGTCAGCCGGTATTTCACGAAGATTTGTTCCATATACACGATCATTTTGTTTGTTCAGGGACATTTCCAGAGTAAACAATTTTTCATCTGAAAAAATTATGTTATGACCAGCGTGCGTCTTAAGCAACGCACGTGATCTGGCAACTCTGTCTTCAATATTCTTGCGTGTCAATCCGTGAATCCTCTGTTTTTGAAGCTCCATATCCAAGGTCACCTTTCAATATATTTTGCATTGATGTGTGACTCATTTTCATTTCACGCGCCATTTTTCTCGCCGACCGAGCCGGATTCCTTCGAATTCGCTCATTAACTGCCTTGATCGCTGAGGGCGTCCGTACACTGCGTTTTTTACCGGGTTTCTTCTTAGGGACAACAGTACCAGTATCTTTGAAACGTTTTATGGTCCTGTACACAAATAATCTGCTCAACTTCAAATGCGACAGCTTCCTTCTGATCTCCAAATTAGTCAATCCGTCAAGATGCAAGATCCGAATTTGTTCTCTACATGAATCCATTTCTATTTTCGTCAACTTAAGAGCACTAATTCAGTTTGTTGTTTACGAATGAACTGACAACAAGTCACTGTTTCAAATCGTACACAAGGGTCTACCGATAATGGTATACATTGTAGCGAGGAGATCACAAATGAGTGTATCACTTTCATGTTGCCACCCTGTATATAACATATTTATCCTGAAATATATATTATTATATTAATAAAAGAATTTATATTTATGATAATATACTGATCATTTATCAAAACAGAGATTAAAGGACTGAATTGAGTTTATTGTGAAATGTGTTGCTTTTGTCGAGGGGCAAATCATTACATATATAACTGAATCGAAAATGTGTATGCATTTGAAAAAAAATGCGTTGAAAAGTACATCAGTGCATCCAATGCACTAAAAAATGCACAAATAAAACAAATGCGCTCAAAAATGTGCAATTAATGCGTACTAAAGTGCATCAATGCGTTGAAAAATGTTCGAAAAATGCCTAAATGCACTTCTTAATACGTGAAGCTGAATCGAAAATGCATGAGTGATTCGCCCCTCGGCTTTTGTTTTCATTAGGTTTCCATTTTTTTCCAATTTTGAGACACTGAAAAAAATGTGTTGTTCTAACAAGATTGCCCGATCAGCAGCCCGATCTTTGGAAAAGATTTGAAATCTTTTGAAGATTTTAAATTGATCAGATTGACCGACCCCTTGGTTTCCCTCTAATAGATATTTTTTTACCATTTTATGACAGATAGGCATGCTATTTGAAAATGGGTATTTTTTCAATTTGCTGATAGCTGATAAAGGTAGGTGATCGCGCACGGGTGGGGATCCTACGTTGTGGTTTTGATAATAGATAGAAATGAAACAAAGCACACCGATCGTTCTGAAATCACACCGTTAAACTGTTTTTATTGATATCTTAGCAGTACAGCGGTTAGGGTAAGGGAACATGTTATCGACGTTGTCCAAACAGTAGGTTACCCTAAAAAAATGGTAATTTGGCTTTACTCTATTCCAAAATGAGGGTACATAATCCAGACCGAGTGCAGACAATAAAAACCTTCCAATGGCAATACGACATACATTAACAATATGTGTTAATGTAGAGGTTGTAAGGTGAATTTGACATCAAACTATTCTACAACAATAACAGAAAATGAGAAATGAGAAGAAAAATTAGTCTAGTTATTAGCACAGAGAACAGACATCCAAGCTAGAATATATTTATCAAAAAACTTGTGTAAGGATTCAAATTAAAATACATTAAAACACTATTGCCATCTCTCGGGCTGTGGCCACTTGCGATTTTTAATCGAACATGGGTAAGATTCGTTGACCGTGTGGTGAAAGAACTGAACTGCCAAAAAAATTTAGTTGATGAATAAGATTTCAAGTTGGTTAATGGGTGGCGATGCCAGTGCCGGCACGCTATTGCCAGTCATTATGATTATGAAATGGCCGTTAAGTTTCTTACACAGTTTTTGAATTTGACTTGGATGTCTGTTCTCTGTGTTATTAGTACGAGACACTGAACATGTCTGCACATTGTACACCAATTACCAGTTTCTGTCAAGATAAGCAAAGGTAGTTTGAATTTAATGGAAAATACTTATTTTTCTTCTCATTTCTAGTTACAGGTATTCCACTATACAGCTCAAACTCTCTAGGATACGAAATATAGTTTTGACTATTTAGCAAATTGTTTTTCGTTATGCAGGTATGCAAATCACTGTGACCGATCACGCATTTTTCCCTAACGTAGTATACGAACAACCCACAGAAAAAACATCGCCAGTCATCGCCAGTGACAGTTTGCTTGACAATTCTCACGATGTTGAAAATTATCTTCTGAAATCTTCTTTTTCCTCACTTCCGCTTTTTGACCGAGTCGGCAAATGTTGTCGATCGCTGTCACCGAACGAGTCTTTTCCATCTTGTCAGCCAACGCAAGTAGGTGAGTTGTGCTCAATCGCTCGTGCTGAAAACTTGAATTTGAAGGAGAAATAGTGAAGTTTAATTATTTGTTGAATTAGTTAGAATGTTAGCTTTGCTGTTCTTTTCGTTAAATATCGTTGATGGTTTTAGTTGAATATTGAAAGTGAGTTTTAGTTCAGGGCGTTTTAGTGTCGATTTTGGAAACGTGTTTACGCAGTTCGCCATCTTCGAATTGCATTTCTCCTTCAAATGTTTTTGGTTATTGGAGTTATTTCAAACGTCCAAGCTGTTCCATGCATTTTTGAATAATTTTATTTGAAATTGTGTTTTGCAGGTAATTAAAAATGGCCGATTCATCTTCCCACCTGAACTGGTTGATCATCCGTGATCACAACGCTTTCTTGCTGAAGCGCCGCAACATCAGGAAGCCGTTCAGCACGGTAAGTGTGACTTCTTTCTCTATATATTGCCCTCAGAACGTGAATCGGAATTGTGTTAACATGGAAGCTATGATGATACATTTTACCACCAAGATCTCTGAACTTCCTACCAGGATAGTTCTGAAGATAACATTTGCTACTTCTGATCGCTTCCACGTGCTTCGTTCCAGTACTGTAATCGACACAATTCTGATCGTTGTTTACCTAAGTGAATATTCAACGCGATAACAGCTTTTCCTCATTCTCATAGATACGAACACTTCTTGTATAGGAGGCCAACAATCTGACTAACCTGAGCACGTTCCGCTACAGCGGACTGGTCCACAAGAAAACCCTGGGAGTCGTTCCGGCCGATAAGGGTGTCCAAGTTGTATACAAGCGACCCAAGTATCAGGTATGATTATTTTATTTGTATAATCCGTTAATGTTATGTTATTATCATGAGGAACAAGGCTTACTGAAAGTCCTATGAATTGACTACGTCCACTACCCAATACTGATAAAACTTAACAACGTTCCGCGCAGTGTCCAGTGAACAGGTTCACATTATTAACAAATGTGTTTGTTTTGTTTTACAGTCAAAGCCCTCCAAGGCTACCGTGAAGGTGACGTTGAAGCATCGCCCACGTCGCTCATTGAAGAAGCTGAAGAACATCGTCAACGAGAACCGCTATCGTCGGGATCTGCGCCAGGCCGCTCTTCGTCGTGCTAGCGCAATTCTGCGATCGCAGCGACCTGCTTCGGCAAAGAAGGGCAAGGCTACCGCCGGTGCCAGTACCTCAGCTGCTGCCGCCCCGAAGAAGGCCGAGTAAGCTTCTCACAATGTGTGATTCGGAATAAGAATTTGTGAATTTAAGGAACATCTTATGTTGGAAAGAAGAAAAAAACGGAATATCGTATGTTATCGTTAGCTCTGTGAGCTCATGATACCTGGAGAATAAAAAACATGATATGATAACTGTAAACATAGATGCGTTGAATGTGTTAATTTGGCAAAGAAAGTTTTGTTATGGTTTCTAGGTGGGTTCCTTGTCTAAGACAAGAAATAAATCACTTCCAAAGTTGTTAACTCTTCGTACGGGAGTCGAAAACTGCTGAGGTTATCCAAAGTTCTAAGTCAAATCTCCGATCTTAGGTTTCTGATAATTGTTTAAAAATATTTTTCGTTTGGTAGGGTAGGTAACGACTTAAGCGCCGAGACCTATTCCAAGCACGGGGTTAACGTTAACCTACAACGCTCATTTTTTGCAGTATGGTGCTCCATCTATAGTGAAGCACCATACTACAAAAATGAGCGTTGTAGGTTAACGTTAACCCGTAGCTGAATAGGGTCTCGGATGCTTGAGTCGTTACCTGCCTACTTTAGTATTCCTGGTGCAGTTGAAAACCAGAATATAGTAGTCGATTCTATTCCCGTTTTATGAATTCAATCAGTGGCGCATCTAGTGCGCTGTATAGCGCACCAGATGCGCCATACAGCGCACTAGATGCGCCAATGTTTGGACTTTCAGGGCTGGTAGCAGGTCACTTTTTAGTGACTTGGTCACTATTTTGAATCTAGTCACTAAAAAGTCACTATTTGCATCCAATAGTCACTAAAGTCACTATTTTTCGGAAAATGGTCACTAAAGTCACTATTTTCGCACCGTCGATTGTAAAAAGATATTTTAAATCACTTGTTCATATTGTTACAATAGTCAACAAAATTAAGTGATCTAGCCATACTACATAAAAGTCAGAAGTAAAACTAGATGCCCTGGCGAACACTGTCCACCGCTGCCTCAATTGAACTTATCAAATGCAGAGCGCTGGTCGGTCACAGCACTCTAGATTTAGCTTGAATGCGACGCGCACGTGGTCTCATAGTATAACATCTTTCATTGTGTTTACAATGTTCCTGCTATTTCATAATAATATTTCATATTTCTATACAAATAAACCCAGTGAAGTCCATGACGAATCGAACGGGATAGGAGTGAAAACTTAAAACGTTTATCCAACCTGCCAACAAAATACAAAAAATAATCGAGTCATTTTTCATTTATACCCACTTTGTTTCAAAAATATTTTGTTAGATTCAGTTTTTGCAAAAGCGCACTACACTTTTGGTATCCAGATAGTCGAGAAAAGTGGGAATGAATTGTGAAAATCAAATAAAGGGCTTTTTTGGCAAAGTTGTAAAACTTTTTAAGTAGAATTTGATCTAAAAATTTGTGATAAAGTTTACAAGCTATTGATAAGCAAACTAATCTATTTCAATGATATTTTCTAAGGTTTCTTCTAGAGGAAGAACCACTCATACATCTAATGTACGCTGATCTAGAAAGGTTGGTGCGAACCATCGTCGTTAGAGTTTGTAAGCCCAATGTGTGGCATGCCAATACTTCACTTACAGCGGACATTTAAAACAATATTGAGAACTTTCTACCTGTCCTTTCAGGCGTAACTTATACAAGCAATTTGGTGAATTCTGTTGGATTTGATACTGTATAACATAGAAATGATTGAATAAAGTAGGAAATCTGGTTTAGAAGATGTGCTGGGTCGTCCAAACAACCCAGAGATTAGAACTTAAAATGTGCAGTTGTAACAGTAGCTATATCCTCTATAACATGTTATGATATGTATTCAAATATATTCAATGAATGTCCTGGAAGACCAACTGACACTATGAGATAACCTTGGGATATTATATGCCAAACAAACTAACTTAACTTTGTATAGCCCAGAAAGATATTGTTACAATTGTAGACCTTAAATTTTGAAGGAAAGTTTGAATGAACTGAAACTAGCAAGGTTATCCTATGATGTCTGTGGATGTATCAGCATATTCATTGAATGTGTTTGAATATTTATCGTAGCTTTGTATAGCCAAAAATGCTAGTTAACTACTGTATATCTTAAGTTCTGAATTCAAGATCAATTTTTATGAACCTCAAAATTCCAAGATATCTTATTATATCAGTTGACCTTCCGAAAGATTCACATTATTTGGTCAAATACATATTGTTACTTTGTTTAGTCCAAAAATTTGATGATTTTTAGATATAATTCCAAACTTAAAGTTTTGAATCCCAGGAAAGTTTAAATAACCTAGAACATCCGAAGATTATCTCATAATGGCTGTTGTTCTTGTAAAATATTCGTTTTCGTTACTGTTGGGCCTATGTTCTCAAGGATAGTTTGGTTGAACTAGAACATGTCATATTTCTCTATAATATTTTTTTTTCACTTTAAGAATATGAATTGAATATGTTTGAATATTTATTGTAACTTTGTATCGCCTAAATTTACTGTTACAACCGTAAATAATAAGTTCTGAACGCTATCCAGGATAGCGTTCAGAACTTATTATTCTTCATATCCAGGATGTTCTTGGTCGTCAATTAGGCCTTCAACTCATTTTTTTTCTATATTTTCCAGATAGAAGAATTGTGTGATGATGATTGTATACAGCCATTGGGGTCATATATTACCCTTTAGACCTGAAGGAGTTAATTTACTTTTTAAGACAATATTTATAAATTTTTCAATAGTACGTTGCCTGAAATCAACAATGTTTTCTATTGAAATTGATGCGTAGAAATACTTCCGATCGATTGGTGTAAATTTTTTTAAAACCAATTGAGAAATGACTGCGATATTAATGCTCAAAACCTGACCACTTTTCGTTACGGTCGTAATGCGTTTTTTTAATTGTCCATGTTCTAGACAGAAAGATCAGATTTTGATGAAATACAGTTTTGAAGAATCATTTGTACTTCAAGTTTGTTCTAATGCGATGGGTCATTGGAATCAGAACTTAACGCATTTTTAATAACAAAAAGCTTCATCCCCTGATTTCCTCATATTTCCATTGGAAAAATTAAGTGCAACGTCATAGCATCGAAATATCTGCCTGATTCTTGCCTCGATGCCAATAAGTCAATGAAAATCAAAACCGTCATGGATGAGGAATTGAACAAAGCACAGAAATCCAGGAAAAAACTTCAAGAACAAATTTAAAGGAATTTTCCTAGAAATTTTGGAGAGGGCTTTTCCAAAGCTTCAATAAAAATTTTCTCGCAGTTCAGGATGGGACCAATCAGCTCGGTTCTCAAATTTGAAATTCGAAGAAAATAAGGAGTGACTGCCAAAAAGTTTATGAGGAATTTTGTCTAAAGTTCAGGAGGAAACTTCCCAGATTTCTAACACGTACGTGCTCAACCCATCTGAGACTCGTAAATGTGGTAATATTCAAATCATTTCCAAAAACTGGCTCGCGACATATCAAACTTCATGATTTTGCAAAACTTGGTCTTCGGAGGACATTCTGAGGGTGTTTTGCCAAATCCTGAAGTTTGGTATGTCGCAAGCCTGGTTTCGGTAACGATTTAAATATGGCCTCTTTTCTGGAGGAGCTCGGATCTCGCAAGAGCTTCTTAAGAGGCAAATATAGTCAGGAATTTTCAAAATGTCCTCCAACGATAAAGTTTTACTAAATCATGAAGTTTGATGAGTCGCAAGCCAGGTTTTAAAAAAGATTGAATATGGACACGTTCCCGGAGGAACTCGGATTCCGCAGGGCCTCCCTAAGTGGCCAGTATGGTCAAACACCCTCAAAATGTCCTCCGAAGACAGGGTTCTGCAAATTCATGAAGTTTGAATATGACCACTTTTCCGGAGGAACTCGAATCCCGCAAGGGCTTCTTTTCGTAGCCAGTATGACCATAAATTCTCAAAATGTCCTCTGATGACCTAGTTATGCTTAATCATGAAGTTTGATATGCCGCATGCCATGTTTCGTACGAGTGGCAAATCACTCATGCATTTTCGATTCAGCCTCACGTATTGAAAAGTGCATTGTATCATTTTTGAACATTTTTATTTGACGCATTTTGGTGGACAATTATTGCAAATTTTGGGGCGCATTTGATTTATGTGAACACTTTTTAGCGCATTGATTGCGCTGATGCACTTTTCAACGCATTTTTTCAAATTTCTACACATTTTCGAGCCAGCTATATATCTAGTGATTCGCCCCTCGGTTTCGTAACTAAAAATATTTTGTACACCATCCCTGGACAGGTGCTTACCCCTGTACTCCCACCTTGAAATCCAGTGGAGAACTACGAAGATTTTCGGAATAACCAGTGCAGATCTATAAACCAGGATAATTTTGTGATCTGTTGCAAAAAACCGCATCACAATCCGATGGCTAACGATGGAGTTTCATTCATTTAAAATTTTATTTTTTCTGTTTCAGAGGGGTTGGGGACGTACGTGTTAACAAAGAGCCTTTTTAAGATGATCGGGAGTGTTCCCGAGAGTCGGAACGAACACCGTCTTCTAGTTGCCTTACTTAGCAGCTATAAAGCTGAAATTTATTTAACAATGTGTTATTTAACAAACAAGGTGAGTATATCTTAAAATCTTACATTTTCAGTATTTTCTTCTAGCTCAGGCTCCCTTTCAACATGCCAATGACGATTGCGCACAAATCTACATCATCAAAGTAAGTACGATCAATTTTAGGTTAATAAAACTTCTATTGAATAATCGACATACCTTGCACTTCGCTACTCAATCCACTTACTACGTGGTACATTAGCGCAAGAACAACTATCTGATTTCTATCAATTTAAAATAACCAATTAGTATCACTAGCACTACTATTTTATGTAACTTACATTTAATGGTACCAATCAAATTAACGCTCGAAAATAATTCACGCTCCAATATTAAATAAACACAATCCACCGCACTATATTTACTAGAAATTGAAATAAATGTCCAAACTGCTGACTCACGAATTCTATTGTGTCGTTTGTTTATGTTGTCATCCCCTTCACTTCGCCCGGCAGAGGCGTTTCGCTCGCGAGGTTCGGTCAGTTGGTTCACCAACTTTTCGCCGCGACGAGGGGTCTCGTCGACAGGGAGAGAGTTTCTCTGAAATTCATGAGATAATCAGTAACTAAGCCAAGAAGCAGTTTGTACAAAAATCATTCATGCGACCATAATGATATTAATCACTTATGAGACCATATTAAAATATAGTACACACCATCTGCCCAATCGTTCGCATAATACTATGAGGACACACACTCGTGCAGGAATTACAATTCCTTACTTTCCACATCTCACCTTGTTTGGAAGATTTGATCAGTAAGAAAATTTCCCTGAACTATAGCTGAGAAGTATAAAAAAAAATTGAAGAAGGCTATCAATGTATCCACGAAGTTTTCGATAACGCTTCCAAAGTTCCAAGAATCTATATAGATAAAAATTAATATCTGTCTGAACCTTGTAGACTCGAAAACTACTGAACCGATCTGCGTGAAATTTTATATGGAGGGTTTTTTGGGACCGAGAAAGGTTTTAATGATAGTAAGAGGCACACAAATGAAACACTAAAGGATTAATCGAAGATGATCTATAACAAGACTCCTTTTTAGTGTCATTGTAGTGTTTTTTTATACTAATGAAATATAAATAAAATGTTTGAATTCAACTTTATAATTTATGTAACGGAAAATTGACTCTGTTTTTCATTGTAATTCAATGGTAATTGTTGAACAGAAAAAAAAGTCTGTAAAAATACAAATCTCCAAAGACGTAACAGGGGGAAAAAAAACTATAGAAGATTATGTCATCTATGCGAATGCTTCAGTGTCATTTTAAAATATGAAACAATAGTGTAAGGTTGCCTACAATCCAAGAAATAGATGCAGCAAGGTTTACATAATCACACATATAGCGAAAATTACATAACTCGCTCTTTTATTTCGTCTTTATTTCGGTGAAAAAAGTCAAATTTTGTAAAAAAATTACAGACTTTTTATAGACATTTACAAACATTTCAAATTTTTTATAACAGAAAAAAATATCTGGCATCCCTGGCTACATATAATATCCGTCCAACGGTTTTGCGTGACCGGAAGGTGCAGCAAACGCTGAAGCGGAAGACGGAAGGCAAGCTAGCGAAATCCTTCCGCGCTTTGATCGGTCGGTCTGATCGTCCGGACGGTCAAAAGGTATTCGGCCAACATGGACATGGTCAAAAGGAAGTGGATGTCGATGCCGACCATGTCGGAAGCGCAACCGGCCACTCAAAAGCAGCGGCTGACTTTGTTTGTGATCATGGACGACGAGACGTACCTACCGCTTTGAACAATATGCCAACTTCATTCTTTTCAAGCAAATGACACAAACTTCCTTCTTCGAATCTTTATTTTATAACAGCCAATTCAGCACTTCCTATTCTTTGCCGACTATACGATGCTTATGAGTAAGTTCAATAACGAAACAAAATGTCGACTCCTCCAAATCACAGCTGCTAGCAGTTGAACACCCGAATATCCTTCCACCAGTTTTGGCTGTAATGATACTTCTGCAGCTCGATTCCACCCATTGGCACACTGTAGAAAAACCGCCCGAGCTTCCTACGCGGCAGCGACGCCTCCAGCAGATGTATCGGGAAGCAATCCAAGGACGGCGTCCAGTCGCAGTGCGGGGGCATCAGGCGTCGTTTCCAGCCCACTCGCTTGTACATTTTTTGCTGAAAATCCGAACCTTGAGTGCTGTGGAAAATATGGAAAGTCTCACCTATACACTACCGTATCGTCCCGTTGGAAGACCACCAGTTCGACATAGGGGCCCTCGTCTGGGTTCTCCGAGAAAATCCGATAAAGTCCTTCCGAGTGGATGTAGTAGATTTTGAGATTATTGCTATAAAAGTGGCGAAGAAAGCGAGCCTCCTCTCCGGCCATCAGCTCTTCGTTGAACACGCAAAATTCGGCTTTCTTGCGCCAGGGCAACATCTTGGCCATTCTGATCTGCCCCCATAGGGTTCCATAGCATAGGATGTGTGTCACACCTTGACGTTCCAGGATTTCATGAACTCTGCAATCAAAGAAACCCAGTTTGTGTCATCTATTGATGGGACATTCCATACCTGTGAAACAAATGCTCCAGCTCGCTCCGGTACGTCTCCGAAACGTTGCATGTGTGCATGAACTTTTGGAGGTGTGTTTCGTTTCCATTATGTGAAACAATCTGCCACCGGGCATGTAGCAGAACACAATGATGAAATAATAACATACATAACCAGTTTGTACAGCGAGAAACGAATCATCTTATCAGGTGGTTATGTTTTCATGTCGATCGGTCTGGAACTGATTGTAGTATTCATTGCTCTACGGGAAACGGGAACTGTAGTTTTGGAGGAATTCTGAAGGAAGTGGAAATGCAATTGACCGTCAGCTGATTTATTTTGCGGCGAATGCAGAGGAATAGCTATTTTGTCGGTGTGGTTTGACATATGATGGCAACGCATGCGCGAAAAGTGATTCATAATCAACTGAAATGGTATGTTGATTATTGTTGTTGTTCGTCTGATTGAAGAGCCTGCAATACGAAAGAGGTGAAACCTCGTCGCTTTGACTGATCGTTGGCTCGATTGAAAATCAGGACAAGAAT
This sequence comes from Aedes japonicus, assembly GCA_034211315.2. Lineage (NCBI taxonomy): Eukaryota > Metazoa > Arthropoda > Insecta > Diptera > Culicidae > Aedes > Aedes japonicus. The sequence goes on from JASCZW010014370.1 coordinate 18,411, forward strand.
TGCCACACGACCATATTCGTCATATCCGGACATTTTCCGAGATGTTCGGATTGTGATGACGATATGATGATATGAACTACATCTCCATTGCAACAACCTCTCTTAATTTTTTGACCTGGTCAAGCTGTAATAACCATTGGTTGTCCTCATAATGCCATTGTATGAAGGGCTGAAAACGGGTTTGAGGAATAGGTAGGCAACATCACTTATAAGTATCCATGGGAGTATGAAGAATCTCTTCCCAACAACAAGATAGAGCAATTGGTCAAAACAGCGAGGTATCTCACAAGAGGATGCCTCAATGGGCGGGGAGAAGAGCCAGCCCCCTATTCACAAACTATTGGGAGTTAGCATTCCCATTCGCCCCAGTTTGGTCACATTATCGTTTGGAAGAGGCTAGACAGGTAACTTATTTCAGGTATTAGTGGTGCTCATGGTTGCGACATCTACCAAATCTTCGGTCCCTGTAGTTCCTTTCAGGAACTAAGCCGCAGATGGGTGACCACAGTTTGCTGGGCAGGTACAAGTAGCACGGAAACAAAAGGATAATATAACTGGGCCACAATGGCCGGGAATTTACTAGAGTGGAAGAAAGGGGGTTAAGACGTTACACTCTTAGATCAGACAAACAAAGGAGTTCGTTAATCGCTTGCATGTAGGGAACGCATTCCCAAAACATCTCTTACCTCGCGGAAGTGTTGTTTACCTCGGGCCTCTGGAGCATTCACATAGTCGTGCTCTGGAGGCATCATTATCCGGACATTGCCAAACTGCTTGAGCGATGTCATCGCAACCGGTTGTAACCGTGCGCTGCCCTGGCTCAATTGGTTTGCCAAACAAGGCAGCTTAAACGCCACTCTCCTAGGAGAGACTGCCCGTCAGTTGAATTGCCCGACTATAAACAAGCATGGACTCCATGGTCTGGTGAGCCTGGCACGGTTGCATATGTGGAAGCGAGAGACAGCCAAATCTCTGATTTCGACTAATCGAAAGATACCTTTTTTCATACAAAATATCACGACCGATAATTAAGTAGGATTGGGGAGTTCCGAGGAATATCGATAACGGAAACTTTAGGTAAACTACAAAACGGATAATCCATACGCAACGCGATGCAAAGTCTTGAAGATACCCTAACGGAAAAGAACTCTTTGTACGAAACTGCTCGATTTATTCTTCAACTTTATCTTTATTCTACTACCCTATTCTCCATTTTTCAGTACGTAACCTCTAACTCTCATCTTCACACTCTCTTCAATCGGTCTTTATGCGGGACTCTTCTCATACAGTACGGGTAAAGTGAATGGCCATTACCAGGGATCTGGCGCACAGAGATTTTCTTGTAGTCAACATCTCTTAAAACGAAACGTCAAAAGATTCATTGTTTGTAAACAATGCTGGCGTTCCTGCCCGTAGTAAAAAACGTCAGACGGGCCTTATTCAAATAATGCCCGTGATTTGTTGCATATTGTCAAACGCTAGTAAATAGGATAGGGTTGCCAGACCCCTGGCCATTACACTAGTGAACATACCTGTGCACAGGGTTTCTGATGCTGTTTATGATTATGACCGTGACGGAAATGCTGTCGGTAAAACTGGGTCGGGTTTAGTGCTTCCACATAACGAGGGGTGGTGGCGACAGTTGCAATCGGTTGATTGCTGGTCGGAAACGTAACATATGGTGACGGATGCTACGGAATACGGTGGTAACGGCACGTGTCAGTCGGACGTTCGGGTTGACTCCCGCCCGTTTCTTTCCGTTTTTTTTCGTCGCCCACGTGGAAAAAGATATCTGCTCCGGTTCTCGGGAGCCAGACAAAACGCACTCCAACACTACTCCGACAAATCAACGAAAGATTTCTCGGTTATGTAAGTTCATGCTCAGTATTCAATAGCACCTCTTTTTTACATACCATACTATTTGTAGCGTTCCAATTCTTGCAGAACAATTATTTTTAATAAATTTGCAGCTAACTGTATTACTTTATTTATTACCTATTTAATTGAAAACAATGAGGAAAAGTTACTAAGAGATCTTTCCACTATATTATCACCACGTTTCTCACCATTTGGAAATACATTCAAGAACCGACCGAAATTACCGAGAAAACCCCACCCTTTATGAGATCAGCATCTAGATCTTTCTTTTGTATGCCAAGTGGCTGCTTCAACGACCTTCCGCGATAGGTACGTTTTGCGTGAAACGGCGTTAGTCATAATCAGCGTGCCATATATGTTTTGAACCATGCTACAATTAATGATGGTGTAGCTTACGAAATCATTTCGTCCTGCCCATAATTTTTTTTTCCGGGAGCATTATTTTTTCGTTTGGACTGACTACAAGATTTTTGGTAGTTTTTTTTGCCAAACAAATGAAGTGAAAAAACGTTAAAATTCATCAAAAGTTACACGGTTCTGCGCCTACATATATTGCTATCGACGAAGTTAATTCTGTAGAGATGTGCGTCTAGCGAGTATGTCCAACCACACATAAATCTCGACATCACTCGAATGAAACCCCGAATTACATCCAGACCTTTGACTGAAGATCTCGACGACGCATTTGGAATGATGAAATGTAACCACCGCCCAAGAGAAATACTTGTCCAATCCAATTTGCTAACTTTGAAGAGAACTCTGACGTATTAATGGGAAAAATTCATCATGTGAAATTCTTCTTTCAAAAATCTCGCCTTCTTGTGCGCCCACCTTTGCTAGAGAGTCCGCCTTCTCATTGCCTGGAATTGAGCAATGCTAAAGGACCCATACAAAGGTAATCCTAAATGATCTTTCGACCAACGCACACATCTGCCATCTTATTGTTAAAAGAAAGTAAGATGAGTGTCTCACTGTTGTCATTGACTGGAGGGCCTCAATAGAACTGAGACTATCCGAGAAGAGAGTTAATAGTCTATGGGCATGCCGGAAATTATCCCCAATGCGAAATTGATTGCTGCAAGCTCAGCAATATATACAGAACAAGGTTTCTGACGTTTCCGGAAGGTATATTAGTATTGATTTTAGACATCGAAACCAGTAGTTCCTTCGAAGTTGTCAACTCACCATTTGGGGCCTAGCTTTCAGAATACGACAGACACTGATATAAAGCCCCCTCCCCCGAATAAACCAGTTTTTTTTAAGGTATGATACCATTTATCGTTTCATAATTATTCATGTTATCTTCCAACAATTATACACTGAAGATAAAGTGTATCATATCGATGATATATGTTATGGTAACTCAAGATCTTACCATAACGGTAATAGGTTGTTAAGTATCGTTACTATACAAAAAATGACTTTTTCTCGAACAAAATTTCCGGTGTATTATACAGTAAATAATTTGTGAATAATATTTTTTCTGCAGTTGTACCAAAGACTAACTCCAGTAGGTCTCGAACAAATACGATTTTTTCTTGGCTCAGTCAGTACTAGCACATCGGCCCCAAGCGTAAGAATGCGCCTAAATAATGAACCACGAGCGTCAACATATTCTCAAATATTCTATCGAAAATAAGGCATGTCAAACAAAGGCGCAGTCTGTATATCAAGTGCTGGCTTCAAGGTTGTACTTCGGACCAAGGGATTCTACAACAGTGAACCAATTTCAATCGTCTAGTTGCATATTGATTGTTGGTTGTACTTTAAATGGTATCGTTCAATTCTGGTTATATCATAAAATATTTTTTTCAACCATTACGATATACGTTAACATAATTTAATAATAAATACGATGTAAAAATATAATAGATATCGTTACAGTATAGTAATATTATATGAGAATTTCAATCATGATTGAATACTAGAGGGTTTGAGCTGAAATTAGAAGAAAAATTAGTATTTTCCATTTAATTCCAACTACCTTTGTTTATCTTGACAGATACGCGTATTTTGGTCTGCCAGCAGTGCAGACTTCTTCAGTGCTCTGCGTGTACTTATGCAATCTCATTTTTTTTTTTTCTAATTTCTAGCTTCGTGTTTTTGTTTGTCGTAGCCATAAATCCATATCTTTCCCTTCGTTCTGTCATAGAATGAATGAGCGGTGAACTATACTCTATGGCACTGTTAATTTCTTGCTTGCTTGAAATCGTTACTATACATTGTAGAATACGCTCATTAATAGTGGTTGTGTTAAAATCTTGAATGGTTTCACAGCACATTACACCCAGCATTATACACGGATGATACGTATATTCTGGTGACGGCAACATGTGAATGGAAAATGTGCATATATTAATGAATCATGCAGCTTGTCAGTAATTTTCTAGCCAGACCAACAACATATCGCTAATAACAATCCAGAAGATATACGCAAATGCTATAGGCGACAGTAAAAAATACAAGTTTTGATTGAAGATGATAAAAAATATTGATTTCTACATCATCATGCGCAATCTGCCATATGAAGCGTTTTTTTTCTTCTTGATAGCAGACTCTGATTCGTTTCTAATCAGTATTATTTTTTAGCCGCATCACACCTTTGAGTCGATGACAAATGACAGACTACGTGGTGAACGTATCAGCATCGCCTATTCTGTGGTACTCTTCAGAAACATGAAGTAGGGGTCATTAAGACGTAAAATGAGCACCATAAGCAAATTTCACTTCAAGGTGTAAGAGATAATAATCGTTTTCCGGCTTCCTACCAAGGTGCCTTTTTCGATTTATAACACAAAATTGAACGAAGT
>JASCZW010014371.1:0-19413 GCA_034211315.2 Aedes japonicus
GAGCAATCACTGGCAGGTCATGGAAGTGGGCCAGCAGGTAAACGTTGCTCGAGAACTGGAAACATGTTGGGGGACGGAACGGCTGTGTCCGTGATGCTGTATTCTACCCTCAACAAGGGTCGTTGCGTGTTTTAGTGCAGCGGAATTCAGAATCTCAACGAAGATGAACTGGTTGAAGATCTGAAGCCTGAAGGTGTAGTAGCCGCGAAACGCTTCACTCGTATGGTCGACGGCGTGAAAGTGAACCTCCCCACAGTGGCTCTCACCATTGAAGGGACAGTGATGCCGGACTATATCGTATGTACCGTGTGTACGTTTCCGAACCGACGATTTGCTCCACATGCTATAAGAACGGACACACGAAGGTTCGCTGCAAGGGTGCAGATCTTTGCCGGAACAGCTCAAACGTTCATGTGTTGGGCGAATGCAACGAGAAACCATACTGCTTGAATTTCTAAAGGTGAGCACGGTCAAATCAGCTGGAAGTGTCCAGTTTAACAGGCCGAGAAGGAAATTTCTAGGATTCGTGTAACAAAAGGCATCAACTTTCAGCTACGCATGAAGTTCAACCACGGACTGATTACGGACATCGGACCCTTTTTGGGTCCGTGGTTCCACGCAGTTCCTTGCGATGTTCAGAGGCGGTTTGCAAAACACGTATTTTTAGTTAAGAAAAATGTATTGTTTGTTTACTCTGCTGGAATTCTTCATCTAAGTATTCAACATCTTCATAGTCGATTGCTGAGTCGGACAACTTGAGTCAACCAACGCCTACACCGTCTTCAACCATCCACCAATGATGACGCCACACGGCACCATCGAGCTTGGATCCACCTTAAGGAACTTATTCCTCTAGCGGTTTCGGTGTCGAATCGTACACTACCGACGTTGATTTCTGGCTGGTGCTCTTCGTTGAGACACCGCGACGTTTGTATTGCAGCTCTTGAGTCAATTCACAGTACCGGATCTGATTCAACAAGTCGTAGATACTGTCGTACTGACGAGACTCGATACTTGGATAGAGCACATCCTGACGGAAGCCCACTGATCGTGTACTTGATGAACGCAGCGTTGGTAAGCTTGCGCTTTCTACCCCAGCGCATTCATCCGGAAACGTAGCCGCCGTATGATTCCTTCGAGTCCATAACACACCTCGACATCTTCCGTTGGACATCTGTTTCATCATCACGGTCCGGAAAAGCTAGCAAAACCGTTTGCTTGAATTCTTGCCAACTTGAAATAAACTGACGGGCTTCCAAACACCATTGATGAGCGGCTCCCGCTTGTCGGCATGTCGCATATAGGAAGGTTGACTTTTCACTCCACTAATAAAGTTCCTTCCGTAATCCCAATCTGTTTCAATTCCTCCGGATGGATGAACCGTTCCCTTCGATCGCAGGCTTCATTCTTTCACTTCCTGTTTCGAATTTGGTTACGTCGTTCTTTGCTTCTTCTTTCCGTCGTTTTCCTCGTCCTGCTCCTGTTTACGAGAGCGTCACTTCGCCTCTACGCATAGATGTCGCTTGCGTTCCCTTCTGCTGGTTCGCTGTTGCCTCCAGACGCTGGGTATAGCGCTATGCCCTGTTTATGATGAAGGTCGCGCTAATTTTGCTTGACGGAACTTCCCGCTGATGGATTCCAGTTAACGTGTTGGAATCCGTGGTTTTCCTATCAAATCTCGTTTTCTGCAACTCACGCCGTTCCAGGAGATTTCAGCTATTTCGCGCCGATCGTAGCAAACCAAGTTGATCCCACTTCTGAGAATTCTGTAGTATTCTTTACGACGTTCGAAGGCGGTTTACAAAACATGGTGTTTAGTTTAGGAAATGTATTGTTTGTTTACTCAGTGGAAGCAACAGTGGAAGCCAGTTCGAGAGTGAAAAATATGCTACGATGGAAGTTAGCGGATGTCACGAACGCAGACTCGACAAAGGTATGCACAAGTGCAAAGTATAGACACTCAAGTAATAGACCGGCTAATGTGTCTGGCATCAGCTGATGTATCCAAAACAAATCGTATGGGAAATGTTCGTTTGGATACAACATGGCGGCACGTTGGCCGGTCCATTGATAGAGTCTACATCTCGCGTCACTTTACTCAATTTTGAGTACATCATGCTATCTCTTTTTCTCTCACGGAAATGTTACTCAATTCTCGTTAAAAAGTGGATCAACTCAATTTTTGATCAGATCCACTTTTTACAAAAATTAAGTAACATTTCCATGAGAGAAAAAGAGATAGCATACAATTGTACTCAAAAATTGAGTAAAGTGACGCGGGAGTGTATAGTGCATGCACGCAGGGACCTGGCAACCCTATCTAATTTACTAGCGTTTGACAGTATGCAACAACGGGCCTTATTTGAATAAGACGGGCCACATTTGTTACTACGGGTGCAAACGCCAGTGTTGTTTACAAACAATGAATCTTTTATGTTCTGAATGATAGAGATGTTAGCTTCAGGAAATAACTTCCTGCCAGGCCCTTGCATGCACGCAAATAGAATCTGAGGGGTGTTCCTCTTCTGGAGGTAGGACAGTGTGCACAAGGTTGCTACACAAGGTTCAACAAAGGCTGAAAATCGTCCAGAACAACGTGCTTAAGGAAAATGGGCCACTCACCTTCTAATTCGTTCAATATTATAACTCATCCGCAATATTGATTGACTATTTAATAACTACATAGTATTATTTCTAACAAAGATTTTTCTGGGTACCCTTCAGTACCCAACGCTGAAAATTTTAGTAATACTTGTTCATAAGATGATTCTTCAAATACAATCTGTTTTAGACCACGACAGGACCTGCCCACCCTTTGAGGCGGTTGATTATGACGTCACACAGACACTCCAATCACCATATATCAAAATGTGGTCATCGAGAGAGAATTGGTGTGTTCAGCAAAAACATTGTATTTGAATAATTCCTACAATTTCTTAGAACATATTAAAATCGTCAAATTTGAACTAGAGTACTAATTATCTCAAAAAACAAAACAGTTTTAACGTACCCAAGTAACCACGAGGCTGTAATAGCATGCATATATAGGACATATGTATTACGTCTAGTGCATCAATGAAGTTGGATTAAAGCTGAGAAGGGCCTCACTAAGTTCGAACTAATGCTATTATATCTTTGTAATGCCATAACACATGGCTAAAGTAGCATTATTGCATTGGTAATGCATCACTACACACTTAGATTTTTTTTACAGAAATCTGTAAAGTTTTACCGAATTCTCAACAACTGAACGTTCGGTAATCAATTTTACGGATTTCGGTAAAATTTTACCGAATCCGGTAATTTTTTTACAGATATCTGTAAAATTTCACCGGAAATCCGTGAAATCGGATTACCGAACGTTCAGCTGTTGAGAATTCGGTAAAATCTACAGATATCTGTAAAAATATCTAGTGTGTACATTCATAAGCTAATTTAACGCTTCATTACTTGAAAACTGTTGAATTGATGTGATCCCACATTACCGATGTTGATTTTGGGTTGAATAAGTGCAATAATATAATGCTTGTGGTTACTTGGGTAGTGTGTTCAGCAAGTTTTCTTAAAATTACCTGTTCTACAACCCGTTATCTGGAAGCTGGAAAAAGCTAGAATTTGAAAATGTAGGTTAGGCAACATTAAGAGCTAACCGCCGTAACTCCCAGAGCTTGTGTCGGTTTGGACGAAAAGGCAGAAGAACACAATCTTCGACCCACGTAATTTTAGGTTAGAGTAGTTAGCACGATAAATCTTTAAATTTTACTAACTTTAGCTAACCTTTAACTAGATTTAATAAATAATAATTTATAGAAAAATTTAATTATTATCGATGGCAATAACAAAGGCGTGTGAAGCTTACAACGAGGATTTACCAGATATCTTTACTTCTCGATGGTTTGACGTTTCTCTCCGTTCGAAGTCATATGTATTAGACAATTCGGGGTCGGGTTGCCAGAGCGCCTGGAAGTATGTTGACACCGTCGGCGTAACGAGGGGTATTGTCGTCACATAGCCCCGCCCGTAAGCCTAGGTTATGTTGCTGGAGAGGTGTCTCCTGAAGACACCTAAGGTTTACGTTCCTCTCCGACGTCCAACACTGCGAGCATGCCTGCAGGTCGCCGTAAGATGCCGCTCGACGTCCGCACTAGTGCTTGGTGAACTCTTCCGTCACGGCCAACGAAGGTTTCCTCGATCCATCCTCTGATCCACTGGTTCCTTCCGGTGCCGTTCAAAACGGGTACAAGATCACCCAGCTTGACCTCATCGAACCACTTGCTCCGGCTACAATATATTGAGGCATCTTCCAACTGTTACGGAGGGTAGCACGATTGTCGATGTCTGTAGCATGTTGGATTTTGTTACCGCTTGAACTGCCTAAGAGGAAGTGGTTTGGTGTCAACGATTCCTGGTCCGCAGACTCCAACGGAATGTACGTAAGTCGGTTTGGAGTTGACCAACGCTTCTGTCTCGTAAATGATGGTCTCCAACGTCTCGTCATTGGGTTTCCGAGGATGTTCCAGGGCTGTACCGATACCTGATTTCATGGACCTCACAAGACGCTCCCACACTCCATCGATGTTAGTGGCTACAGCCTCGTTGCTATCTCCCCTGTAGCTGGCGATTCACACCGAGTAAAATACTGCCGGTGATCCACGTTGACACACACGTTGACAAGACTCTGTAGACAGACTGTGCACCACTTCCATGGGGACGGCGCGAACGGATAAGCAGGTGAAAAGGGCGATCCAACGTTTCATCTGACAGCGACCCACCTTCACTAGCACCGGTCCAAAATAATCGACGCCAACATATGTAAATGGGCGTACGAAAGGCTGCAGTCCTGTCTCAGGTAAAGGTGTCATTGCTGGTGCTTTTGGGACGGCCTTAAAGGTTCGACCTTGCTACTGTCTGTACGAGGAACCTCAGCGTTCGCAGACTTTATAGCGCTGTCGCATTTCATTGACCACGGTTTCGTGGTTTGCGTGACGAAAACGACGATGATACTCTGGATGGTCGACGGATGTTGCTTGGGGAAAACAATTGGAAATTTTGTTTCGAATGGTAAGAAGTGTGCCGCTCCAATACGGCCTCGCATTCGTAGAATACCATGTTCGTCCATAACCGGCCAGGTTTTGTAGATACAGCTTTCGAAACAATATGGTGCTTCGCTTCTGGGGAACCACGTGTTCAAGTGGGGCTCTCTTCTGGGTAGGATTCAACTTGCACCATCTTCCAAAGAAGAATCTCTGCGTGCGCGAGTTCGGATTTGGTGAGTATCTCCTTCCGTCGATTTCGTCTCAATTATTTCGACGCAAACTGTCACTGAAGCGGATGACGTACGCTGCAACACGCTGCAGTTTCGTCCAGCGATTGAACCTGGAGTATTCGAGGAGTGGCAGTGGCTTTGCTCATTAACGCATCGTATTTCTTCATGAGTTGTAGTCGTCGTTGGTTGTTCTGGCCACGAATCTTCCCCATCACGAGGAAACTCGGGTCCTTTACCCCAAGGGCCGTTGGAATCCAAATTAAGACAATTCTTCCACTTCGTGGAATCGTCGGATACGTTTGGTTTGGATTTCACCCATCTCGACTCCTGCGGATCGCTCAAGGTCAGTATTTCACCAACTCGGACTGACACGAACTTGTGGAACATTCGATGATCAGATCGGATCCACGCCAACACCGTCGTAGAACCACCCAACAAACATCGGTGTTGAATTAGAGCTTGTTCAAGCAAATTTGGAGAATCTTTTCAGCGGTTTCTTCTCGAATAGCTGAATAGCTTCTCCAAATTTGTTTGAACAAGCTCTAATTCAACACCGATGTTTGTTGGACGCTCCAGGAGAATCGCTGAGATACTGGCAGAGAATGGTATTCTAAAGCAGACGTTAGGTATTGCACTCCCATGACTGCAGCCTTGAGCTCAAGCCTTGGAGTTGACAATGTCTTGAGAGGTGCCACTTTATTCTCAGCACCCACTAGTATCATCTGGACACAGCCATTATGCACCAACCGGAAATACACCGCACTCGAATAGGCGATGTAACTGACGAAAGTATGAACCTGCTGGTCGCAAGGTGGGCCGGAAAGGGCGAGAAATTACACCTTGGGATTCTCAGTTTATCAAGCTCTGCGAATAATGACACCCATTGTCACCGTTTTTGGAAGAACTCGTCGTTGATTGGTTCACCACAACCTGTTCCGGATGGCCAGGTTCCTTGGATGATAACCTTCCCGAATCCTAGTGGGTCGAAGAGACTCATGACTACCTTGAGAACTTCTCGCCAGATATGGCATTTCGCACTAATGTTACGCCGGTGCGTGAGATTTGTACCTTCACAGAGGATACAACCATAACTCACCTCAGATAAGGCAAAGTGCTCTTTTATTCGGTGAAAAATAGACAGAGTGAAAGTGTGCGCACGTGATTACCTGGAGTGAGTGAGCCACACTCTCTTTTAAACGATCGCGCTCACGTGCTCTCATCTGTCTTACGCGTACACTTGGGCGAGGACGCACCAGTGCTCTTTCTGTGATTCGCTGGTGCGATTGAAAGTTAAAGCATCGTCGGAGTTGCAGAAAATGTCCGAAAAAAGAAAGCGGGAAGAAACATTATTCTTTCTTCCTTTGTTATGTAGCGTCAAAGCGAATTTGCAGTCACTGCTGTATATTAGCAGAAGAGCCCACGCCAGTGAGCTCACTGGGGCGCACGCGTCAGGGAATTTAACTGCATTCGCTTCTGTGAATTTGAGAGCTCTTCTTCTCACTCTGGAGCGATCGAGTGTAGTGTGAATATAAACCAGTTTTTTCCACTCACATGCGCTACCCGCATGCAAACACTTGGGTGAATACAAACTAGAGAGAAGAGCTCTTGTTGAGGTAGGAAGAGTGTGTGGAAAATTTAAAATCTCTCTCTACCACACTGGGGATATGGACATCACTGAAGTTCTCGCTTAGTAGGAACGTGAACATTCTTTAGGTTTTGACGAAGATCATCTCGTAGATTGAAGTTGTAGGAGAAGCTGTCATCTGTAGGAATCCAATTTATTCCAAGCACGGATTCTGATACACCAGCTCTTTTCAGCAGCAAATTCTTTGGTTCATTTGCAGTAGCTGCCCCTATTTTACGGGGAAGTTTTGCCGAGTTTGAGCGGAAGCGACAAATCTTAAAGCCTCCCTTCGAATGAACCAATATAACCTCCTTCACGACCTTGAAATAATCGACACCTTGTTTTCACGTGAAATTTCACGTAATTTTCACCTGAACACGTAACCAAATCTTTTTCATTAAAATCAGGTAAACATTACGTGCCAGTGAATTGTACGCTAGTGCAAAAAACCTTTTAATGTTCATTAAATAACCTTATGAAAATTGGCCACAAGGTAACGGTTTGAATTTCATAACGTTACCTTATGAAATGCTATGATTGTTGTCACAATCATTTCTAATGGTTTGCTTATGGCAACCATATAAGTTTCATTGTATAACCTTATGAAATTCATTTGCGAGTGCAATGGAACTCATGCATTGGTTATACTGATTATTGCTTAAGTATTTGTACTTTTTGTATTCTTTTTATTGAATTTTACTGAAATTTTAATTAAACCTATAAAAAAAAACTTGAGGTTATGCAAATAGAAGCCAATGACAGGCACCAAAATGGTACGCTTGCAGTATAATTAATGTCTATCAATGAAGAATTTTATGACGAGACTACTACTCCTGAAGATGCGGGTATAAATTTCCTCGTGATAAATCGCATACACATAAGAAGCGGATCAACCACTGGAAGCAATGAACTTATCTGCCCAAGTAGGACGTTTATAATATATGTATTAGACTTTACCTAATTTATGGTTTCCAGTCATGGGGTGTCTCACTGGAATTATAGACACTCAAGTAATAGACCGGACAACGTGAGTCTGGCACAGTTGATGTATCCAAAACAACTGTCAAATCGTATGGGAAATGCGAGGAAATGTTCGTTTTGGATACAACATGGCGGCACGTTGTCCGGTCTATTACTTGAGTGTCTATAACTGGAATCCAGTGCAGCGGATTGCAATCGATTGGAGTCAATTCAAAGCGGAGGATTCTGATTTAGTGCTGTTGATCAATTTTGCAACACTCCTTATTACGTCAGTTGCACCTATTTCAAGCCAAACATTGCATTAGGTCCTATGTAACATTTGTGTCAAATCGAGGAAAATAGGATTGAAAATTTTGATTTGTTTTTTTAAATCGTAATTGTAAATTAATCATGTAATCTTTAATTTTTGCATGGTTTTCAACGAAGGCCGTCGTCAAGATCACAAAGAAAAAGTTGGTTTTGAAGTTTACTATGATTTTAGTTGTGTAATTGATACATTTGTTGTTTAGGACCTATTGCATTTACATTTGTAGATTGGACCTGTGAGATTGGTCTTCTGTCAAGTTAGAATGTACATTGGACTTTTTTTTTATTGCGATAAGGACTAATAAAAAAATGTTCACATTAGCTTCCTTCTAGCTCTATTTTTGTACTCTTGTACCGCCTCATCTTTGCAATTAGCAAAAATTCAAATAAAAAGTAGTTTATTATAATTGAGAGCCCCAACAACTGACTATATATTTATTCAATCGGATTATTGTATCAGGTGCACATATTACTTCAAATACTTGTTCTTAAGCGTAAATGGCAAGGGTTAGTGTACAAACTGTATGAACTTATGGTCATTTTAGACCCACATATATAACATTAAAACTCTATGGTTTACATATGACGCAAATCATTCTTTTTATACTGAAATTATTTACTTAAGTATCTTGGGGGATCTTCTAGGAATGGGTAAATAGCGATAGTAATTTGTTATTCACCCAGCAAATAGGTTTCAAAACAGGCATAAAAAATGTGTGAAAATTTCGATAAAAAGGATGAAACAAGCTTACCGTGCAATACCGTGCAATAACGGACCAACGCATCTAATTTTGTTATTCTTGTGCCTGCTACAACGCAACAAAGCTCACATTAGAAAATAAGATACATTGGTCCTTTATTGATTCAAGTTTGTGCCGATTTGTGCGATTTGCGATTGAATAAATATTTAGCCGATGTTGGGGTTCTCAAATATGATGGGCTACTGTTTGCTAAATGCAAGAATTAAGGGGCTCAAGAGTTCAATAATAAAGCTATAAAGAATTACTGTGAACATTATTTTACTAGAGCATATCGCAATCACAATAGTCCAATGTACATTCTAATTTGGCAAGAGACCAATCTAGCAGGTCCAATCTACAAATGCAAACGCAATAGGTCCTAAGTAACAAATGTATCAATTACACGCCTAGAATCACCCTAAACACCAAAGGCAACATTTTCTTCATAATCCAGACGACGTTTTACGTTGAAAATCTTACAAAAATTAAAGATTACACAAGTGAGTTGCAAATACGGTTTGAATAAACAATAATACAATTTTCGATCCTATTTTTTCGATTTGAGACAAATGTTGCTTGAAGTAGTTAAATATTATCCATCCAAATGAAGAACTTTTTGCTTGTTTTCATTCTTCGAACAATCAGAACACGCGTTTTGAGAAGAAAACATGTAGGTCCTATGTACATCTGTCAAAATTTTAGACAAACATTGTACATTGGACAAGCGATGACAAAAGTCCAATGTACAGAGCTGTGTGGTATCAGACGACAGGTACATTGGACCTTTTGTTATTGCTCGTATTTTAATTTTTTTTTAATCTTAGAGCTTAATTTCAAATTGATTCATAGAAAAGTCATGGATTTCTGTCCGAATCGATATTCAACTCGATTTTGTTTATATTGTTACTTTGGACCTTATGCAATGTTTGGCTTGATTTGACATTTGATTTGTGTTGAGCGTTGCTAAAGCCAACATTTGGGAATTTTCTGTCAAGTTGATTCATATCGATTTGCAGTGAATTTAAATTAATGCAGTTGCTTTCAGGAATTGAAATTTGTTGCAAATAATAAATTTGATCGAATCCATGTGAGGCACCCCTTATTTCCAGTAGTTGATTTGCTTCATCCTGCTTACAGGCCCTGTTTCCTGTTTATCCTCTCCTCGTTCGAAGGATGTATATCAGATCGGAGATTTCGGAATCATGATGAATCCGAATTCATCAAGAGTAACCAAAACAATAATTTTTACAATTTCATACATATGCCTTATGATTTTTACACACAAACAACAGTCGTGAAATTCATAAGGCGGTGTATGGATTTGATAAAAATGACTTGAGAGAATCATTACGATTAACTGAGAAAACCTTAGTTATACACAACGATTTCATAAGGGCCTTATGGAATCAAAATACAGTGGGCCCATACAGTTTCATAAGATAAATTTTATGAAATTCTATATGTTCTTTACATCGGTGTACGTGAAAAATCCCATAACATTTATGTGATTTTCACGTTGAATGTGAATTTACGTGGAAATCACGTAGCTCTTACGTGAATTCCACGTGTTTATTACTGGTTTTGGCAGTGGACGAAAATTACGTGCGTTTCACGTGGAAACAACGTGTCGATTTTTTTAAGTGTGAGATCCAATGTCAGATGATTCCCTTAAAATACACCTATACAGAGACAAATTTGATAGTCAATTATACCATTATTGGGGGTTAGGATGATTATTGCAGTATAGTGATTTTTAACCGACTATGATCATGGCCAAAACGACCATTAAAAATAGTTGATCCAACATTTGCGGTAATGGCGGAATAGTCATAGTCAAGAATGCCATGAACGTGGTGAATTCGACCATTTTCATGGTTATTGTAACCATTATATGTGATAGTCAGCCTGACCATGATTTAATTGTCGGTGTAAGGATAGATTTTTTTTCAGAGTAGAACCACGACAAAAGGGCTGTTGAACCTTATCAGGGCGCCTGAACGATTCGGGATTAACTTGTTTCGGCACAAAAAACAACAATGCCTTCGCTTTTTTTGTTTGTTTGTGTTTTGTTTAGTTTATGTAAAGTAAATATGTTTTTAATAAAAGTTTTAAGTTCTGTAAAGTGATACATCTTAGCTAGTATATATTGTATTCTGTTTTTATTTTTGGTTTAATTCATACTTTCATGAATATAGTTTCATCCATTTTTCTTCTTATATCCATTTTTCACGCTACGCAATATAAGTTTGAAGTAGTACATTTTTTTTTCTGCTTTCTTCTTCTTTTATCTCTTCGTGTGAATCGGTGTTGTGTGTGTGTATCAATATGTGTCGCATGTGTATTAGTGTTATTCATAGAAAATAAACGTCAGAGAGAAGAAGAGTGTGTAGCTTGCTTTATTTTTTGTCTTTTCTTTCATTTTTTTCCCTCTTAATAAATAGAAGTAGAGAACAACAATAGTCTTAGGATCTTTAATTCACGTTTGTTTGTTTGTTTGCATTTTTGCCTTTTGTTTTAATAATCATAGAAAATAGTTTGATAGCGCCTTTTTTTTCTTAAGATAATTTTTTGCATTTTTTTTCCATAGTAGTGAGTACTAATTAGTCGTAAGTAGTAAATAAGAGCTTTTTGCGTTCACATTTGTTTGTGTGTGTGTGTGTGTATTTTTCCGCAACTTTTTATCAATTTTTTTATTCATTAGTTCAATTGTGTAAATGAATTCGTCGGTGTGTGTGTGTGTCGGTGTGAAAGTGAAAAGTTCGTGAGTTGATGTGTTCATGTGTGAGTGACATTCGACAATCGATGGATATACGATCTATGGTTGAATTTCATCTTATTTAGTTTAGGTTAATTCTTATTAATCGTCAAACGCTATCATTCTACTTCTACGAAGAAATTTAAGAGCAAAACGTGATAATTTTGAAATTCTTCCCCAAATTTCAAAATTCTAACGTTTTCAACTCGGATGAATCAATTGTATTTTCTCTGCTTCTTTCATTAACTTTACTTCTGATATATCAAGCTATTCTATTCGCTCTCTAAATGCGTTTCGTTTTCTTCTTCTTCTTCTTATTTTTGACTTGGTTCCTACTGGCTAGTACTAAGAATATATTTATTTTATTTTTGTTTAAATATCTTTTTCGGGACAACACATTAGTTGGATGAAATAAGAACTGGTTTAAAGATTTTTTTTATTTTCTTAAAGGGTGTATGTCAACATCTAAATGGCGATACGAAAGAAGTGGCGAACAAATCATTATTTTCCTGCGTGCTTTTTCCATTGAGTGAGAATGTTGAAAATCAAACTTCTTTCTTATAATTGTAAATTTTCTCGCATTTATGTAGGGTAATCTACTCTGCTGTTTAGGTTGTTCTAAGCTTGTCATTTCTGCATTTATTTATATCATCATTTCGTTAAATTTTCAACTATAGTATCTTAGTTATATCGATTAAAGCATTTCTTTCTGTTCGTGTCTCAGTTGGTCGATTAGTTGTTTGGAAAAAGGAGAAAATCTACGCTACATAGGTAAGAACTGAAGCTGGGTTAGGGAGATTCAATATTGCATTTTGGACTCAGGAACGCTTGTGCACTTATTTTCGTACGGTTCTAACGCTATGTTTCCCTTGTTTGTTTATTTAACTGTGACAGTTGCGATGTGCGCCAATAATCAACGAGATGAGGGTGAGTGCGAATGTGGGTGCGTATGTGTGTTTGTATGTGCGACTACGCCTCTAGTCTGCGCCAACGAAGACAATCCGAACGGACACAAAGACAGCAAAGTTCGAAATATTTCTCCGAAAATCTTCCCCTATTTTAGCAGAAACATTCCAGAGATGGCGCTTCGGTTGTTACGAGAATTCATCTTCTGCGCTCGACGTATCTTTGTTTATTTTTTTTTTGGTTCGATCTTGATCGATTTGTTTCTTATTGAATTTTTTTTGGTTGATTTAATGTTAGGCTAGAAGTAGATTTGTTTTTTCTTTTATAATATCACATGCGCTCCTCACTGCAGATAGAGTAAGTTTTTTTTTGTATTTTTCAATCCTTTATACGTAAATGGAAATAAAAGCCCAGTTAAAGACGGCGGCAAATTAAAAGTTCTCCTACGATACGTTTGCTAGTTTTATCAAAATCTCTGCTCCTAAATAGAAGGTGTTGAATCTTAAAACTGTGCTTATTTGTTTTCCTTAAAGTCAATTACATGCTACAATATCTAATATATTTGTTTTTGATACTAGGTGTAAAGCAGTCATATTTTCATCAATATATTTTACATTTTTTCACATATATTTTATTCATCATCGCCTTCAATTTTTTTCCCCGCTTAGATGCTGTATGAATAGAAGTAAAATCGTGGTGCTATTTATCTCATTTAATATATTCTGGCATTTCGTCCACTTCTGAATTCTTCCGTGGCATTACGGCGGTGATGCCATCTTTCTTTTTGTTTTCGCATTTTTTTTTGTTTATACTGTGTTTGATGTTTATTATTTATTATTCAAAAATTTTGATTCACTATGGATCAGAAGATTTTGCTGCTGCTGCTACAATTACTAAGTTATAAATCGAACGGATGGGTGATGTTCTATCATTCCATCTGCTTTCGCTTCGTCCCTCGCATCTTCTTTGGATACTTTTCTTGTCTACTATCATATTCACTGTATTCTTGTTGTTGTTTTTATTCATCGCAATAGATTGTCATTTAATTATGCGCATTTAAATTTGTTTTTGTTTGCTAAACAAACCATAAAAATAGATGATCTCTACGTCGTTTGAAAAAATAAACGTCACTATTGGCGAACCAAGTTTCATCTACTAGCTCTCCTCTTACACATAGATCTGGAAATGCACTATTTAAGTATTGATTTAAACATGACGCTACTGTTTTTACTCTCTCTGGAATTTGACGGCTAATTATTTACGCTCTGGAATTTTCAGCTACTCCTCTTCAAAGGCAAGGATGCTTGAAGTGTTACTTAAAACAAAAACTGAAATATTCATGGTTTCCATATGCTTTTCTACTGTTTTTGTTTTCTACAACTAGTATCTGCTTCCTCTTTCAAACTGTCACATTGAACGGGAATAAAACTGTCAATCTCTTCTACGGGGATATGACGATGATTCTTTGCGTCGCGTCGGCGCCTACTTTGACTTTAAAAGATTTTTTTTTCTCATTATTTTGACGTTTACACCGTATTAAAAGAAAGCTTTCTCGATCTCGGAATGGCTTTGGAAGATGCTACTCTATTATTCTGGAAAAAGAGCTCGCTCTGTTGTAGAAATAGCTAGGTTTGGATTCTCTAAATCGTCCGTTCATCATTCTATTGGTTATTGATAATTGCTTGCGTTGTTCCTTCGAGTTTCGTGTGATGTTCTCTTGTTGTAAGCAACGGTTTGTAATTTCAGTTTTTATTAGTTTAGAAAAGATCACTTTAGTGTCCACCCCCTTCTGGGTGGGGAGGCGGTTAAGAAGTAGTTTTTTTTATAGTTCAATTTCTTGTCTACTTATGAAACTCATTTTTATTTATCTTCTTTTTTTCAGCTAGAATTTAGTTCGTTAAATGGTCCCTAACGAGTCGCGATGAAATTTGTTCTGTTGTTGCCGGTATTCGTAGTTATGTTTTCTGCTGGCTTAGCTTAGGATCGAACTTCGGTAATCTCAACGGTGACGCTTTCGTTCTGCTGATGAGCGGCTGCCGTTCCGTTGTCCTTGGCGTGCTGCGAGCGGTTCGAACGAGTGGAGGTGGCCGAAGCGTTGCTGCTGCCGCGAGATCCACGACGGGAACCTGCTTCGGGTCGGAACGGAAGGGGAAAATACGGGATGGAAGATGTTGAAAAGAGGTTAGTTTTGGCATATGTATATAAATCAGTTGTAAACGTAGAATAGAAACCATCAAACGGGAAAACGTGTCGCTACTATTCAAACAAGGTGGCTGTACTGTTGTGTGTTTGAGGAAAGGGTTTTAATTAATAACATCAACATTAACTACTAAGGTCGCAAAATTGGGTCCAGTGACATTTAGTTTCCCATTTCTAACTTCGTTTGTATCTGTTGCATGGTTGGAGAACGGGGTGGTGAAATTTGAAATAAAATCGTACATTTAAAACAAGGAATGAAGATCCTAGAATATGAAGGAAAAAAGCAGCGAGCTGTCATCTATTTCTTGTCAAACCATTGCCAGCTGTCAATTTGTCATTTGGTTTCCGACACGCTCATCTGGATTTACCCAAAATTGAGTAACTATTACCCATTTTCATAAAACACGCTGAAACGTCAAACCGCAGACAGACATTCAAGCTCTACACGCTAAGACAAGAAAACGGAAAATTCGGTAATAAATACCGAAAATCACACAAAAGTGCACATACTGAAATTATCGGTAAACATGGATTACCGAAATTTCGGTATTGCTGGAAAACCGGGAAAAACATTAATAATTACTTATTTTTGTACGGTATTTTTGACCGAAACTGCTAGCAGCTCAATGAGAAAATAATTTTTAACCAAATTTAGGTAAAATATAACGATAAAATCTGTAAATCCACTTTACTGAAACATTAAGTAAAATCAAACGTTTTGTTTCGGTAAATTATACCGACACTTTAGGTTTTGCTACCAAAACCTAATTTTCGGTAAAATGAATACCGTATTTTCGGGAATCTTATCTTAGCGTGTACTCGCCAACATGTGTAAAAAACAGGGGCCTGGCAATCCTATCCTATTTGCTAGCGTTTGAAAGTATGCAACATATCACGGGCCTTATTTGAATAAGGCCCGTCTGACGTTTGTTACTAGGGGTAGGAGGGCTGGAATTGTTTACAAACAATGAATCTTTTGACGTTTGGTTGTTAGAGATGTTGACTACAGGAACATCTCTGTTCGCCAGATCCCTGGTAAAAAACATGGCGTCTGTCATTTTAGCATTTGGCAATAAGCAATCAGATGGCACCACTGAGCTAATAGAGCAGATGTCCACATGCTATTTTTGTTTTGGTGTTGTTTGATTATACATTTCTCTGAAGTAGATAGCTCCAATAATGATTATTACGCAATCACATCAATTTCAATGAACAATGAACGAATAACTCCAGTGAAGGCGATTTACGTCGATTGTTATTGTTTTGTTTTCATGTTCAGCGGGTGGTAAATAGGGTGGTGATTGAGACGATGAGTGAACCCGTCAGATTTCAACTAGCAATAAGTCTAAGGCGATTCAACGCAATTCAATTTGAAAATTTACACACGAAAAATGAAAATGGATGTATGGGAATAAACGTCTGTCTGTGGTCAAACCATGGGTAAGGCGATTTATGAAGCTGGGTAAATCTCACTCTATTCCTCATAAATCTTTACTGTTTGTACAATGGACACATATTTGTACTTTGGTTGAAAGTATTACAGGAAAAAACTGTGATTATAGTCCTTTAGAATTCAGGTAACTTTTGCGAAATATGTTTAAAAGAGAAGCCGGACATGGCAACGGCGTTTTTTAATTGATTTTTCTTTTAAAAGAGTGCATCGATTCACTACTTTTCGCAAAGGTAATGGAATGCATCTTGACCATTTCGGGTTTAGTCGCGCCAATGACGGCAAATCAAATCAAAATACTATATGGATACCTTATTGACCTCTGAGTTCCTACAGCGTTCCATCGAAGCTTCCGAACGCTACCTGGAAGCTAATGAGGAGATTTTCAGTTTGTTCCGGAGCTCCCAGAATCTCAACTAGTTTGTGAGTACATCCATTAGGTAAGTGCCTGGATGAAAACTTTGACATTGTTAGGGTGTGCGATCAGCAATAGCTAGCCAACCGCATCTAGCAGAGCCTGTTCGAGCTGACCGGACTGATAGCCAAAGAATTCCTGGAATGATTGAGCACCGGGTTTGTAACACCTTGATGAGTGTTGCCGAGGATCAACTGCTGGAGGAGAGCTACCCTTCGTTCATCTCGCTCGTGGGTGTCGTGCAGGGATTGAGCTCCTATCTGGCGAACTCACTCGCAGTATGTATACATGAATGTATATGTGTATATATAGAATTTTTAATTTAATGAGAGGATTAACATTATGGATGTCCGTTTTTTTAAAGAATATTAAAGAAAATGCTTATCCATAGCAGCCAACGATTTTTTTTTATATCAATATTTTACCCAATTTCCATAAAAATCACATATTATGATAATGAGTAAAACTAACCCACAATCAAATAAATTGTTTTAATAAGGTTTACCCAATTTTGGATTTTGACCCGGTTACTCAATTTTGAGTAGTTCCAATTTTTATGATTTTGGGTTAACTTCACTCAATTCTGGGTAAATCCGAATAAGCGTGGAGCACCGATACTGTCAATTTAGTGCTAGCAGCGGAGTAAGCAAAAAATTGTTTCGCAAAGTTGCTCAAGCTTGTAGTACACTGTTTGTCCAATAGCCAAATATTTGTCATAGGCAGATAGGCATCTGACAAACATCTATGATATCTGTCAGCTGTCTAGCTGCCTATGCCAAATATTTGGCTATTGGACAAACAGTGTACTACAAGCCTCAGATATTGCTTATTTGGCTGCTGGGTACTTGTTTTCTTTAAAAAAATTATTTATTTCTGTTGAAATCGAAGCAACGCATGACTTTATGTTACCTTGGATACCTAATAACATTTTCATTAGTTTTTTGATCGTTCATTAGACAACACGCGTTTTATTTAAGCTCTGCTACCCATTAGGTTATGGGCCCAGATAGTTTAGTGAAAATCTCAAAATCTAAAAGCCATGTTGAACCCAGGTAGAAGTAACGGATCCGGAGACTCAGGGCGTGTAGTCCCAACCACACAGAACCATCCGGCAATCGAACGGTTGGTTGGTCGCAAAAACTGGAGAACGTGGAAGTTTGCAATGAAGACTTTTCTGGAAGTGGAGGACCTTTGAGACGCGGTGCAGCCTACTCTGAATGCGGACGAAACTATTCCTGTGGTTGATTTACGGAAGGACAGGATTGCGTGAGGCAAGATCATCCTGCTGATCGATCCGGTGCACTACATTCACGACGAGGAGGTAAAGACAGCAGCGGAAGTGTGGAAAAAGTTGACCAACACCTTCGAGGATACCGGACTAACGTGCCAGTGCCAGACGACAAGTGGATTGGTATGCTACTGTTGGCTGACTTGCCTCAGGAATATTGTCCTCTGGTGATCGGCCTGGAATCAAACCCAACTTGCTCCAGGAGACGGGTGTGTCAGCGGTTACCATGGAACCGGCGTTTGTTTCAACGAAGAAAAGTTCAAGTGGTTACCATGGTCACCAGAGCAACGAAAAAACAAACTCGAAGAGTAAAGCACCAAAATGTCAGCGGTGAGAGATATTTGGTCACATTGCGAAAAATTGTCAAGCCAAAGAACCAGCGAAACGAAGCGAACCGAAAAACAAAGGAGACGCCTTTGACATCGTACTGTCGGTGCGCGACGCTGCAGAGGACAACAGTTCGTACTTCGATTTTGGTTCTGTCAAGCATCTAACCAATAACAAGGAATTGTTGGAGAATCTTCGTGAAGCGAATGCCAAGCTACAACCCACCTGCAACCAAGATTCGATCGAAGTGCGAAACGTTGTGCTTATTCCGGAGCTGGCAGTAAACCTACTGTCAGTAGGTAAGATTGTTGACCAAGGCCACACAGTTATTTTCAGGAAGACTGGTTGTGAGGTGTTGAATCCCAGCGGCGAGGTAATCGGATGTCGGATGGCTACCGGATGTCGTTCGAACGACTTGTACAAGCTAGAGCAGAAGAGCTCCCCCGGCGCTTACGTTTTCACCCCGAGCAACAGCAAAATTGTGGCATCAACGAATGGGACATCTGAACTCCACAAGTTTGGCGGATCTCAAGAACGAACTAGCGAATGGCGTCAGCTACGATGGTACGACTGTAAAATTTGTGCCATCGGGAATCAAACAAGAATACCATTGAACCACGTTGGATCCAGGGCTAATGAAGAACTAGAATTGGTTCACTCGGACATTTGCGGGCCGATAGAAGAAACACCGTTAGGAGGAACACGTTATTATTGATCATTTACCCACGATAAGACTCGGAAGTTCTTCGTTTATTTTTTGCGCACCAAATCGCAGGAAGAAGTGCTACAAAAGTTTAAGGAATTTCATACCATGGTCGAGAGGCAGAGTAATAAAAGACTGAAGGTCCTTAGGACGACGGCTAATGGCTGGGAGTTCAAGAACAGGAGCTTCGAAAATTTCCTGAAGCAGTTGGGAATTTGTCACCAGACATCAGCAGAATACACTCCTGAACAGAACGGCCTCGCTAGTCGTGTCAACCGGACGCCAGTGGAACGAGCGAGGTGCATACGAAGCGAAGCTACCAAAGTCGTTTTGGGCAGAAGCCGTGGCAGCAGCGGAGGAAGCATGGAGTAAGCCGAATCTTTCCCACATTCGGATTTTTGGCACAACTGTGATGGCACATGTACCGAAGCAAAAACGTCAAAAGTGGGCCAA